>JAIUND010000041.1:0-156255 GCA_034699125.1 Gisinianus flammeolus | reverse complement strand
CAAAAGCGTAGCCTCCAGGTCGACTTTTAGTTTTCGGCCCATTTGATTACATGCGTACATACGGCGGACAGACACACTGACACACAGACAACTTAGCTGCTTTATATATAAGTAATGATATAGTACATACTCTCTCTCTCTTCTCATTCCTCTAGTAAATCTTGGATGATATGATGATGACCGTCCTCCTCCTTATCCATCCATTTCATTTCATTTCATATCATATGAAATCCCCATCAAATTCAATAACTAACTTGTACTTATCTGCATTAAAATACATGTACTCTCTCTCTCCTCTCTCTCTTTCTCTGTGTATATATTCCTTTCTTCTTCCTTCTTTCCTCTTGTCTCATTGCTACTAATAAAAACGACGTTCATACAGTTACATCACTGATTTCCATCCTCTTCCTCTCTTTCTCTCTCTCTCTCTCTCCATGTGGAATCTACAATTCTACATCCACTGAGAATATGTTTTTTTATATGGGTACATATATATGAACAAACTTTTTTTTAACCCACTCCAGGATACTTTTGGTCCATTAGTTTCTTCCATTTTCATTTTCCTCCTGACACTATTTACTACCGTCTTTGTTACAACTACGTGTGACAACTCTCTGGAATTTCATCGGATTCTGAAGGAACATCGCATCGCATCACATAACACAAATACAAATACAAATGCTCCTTTTACTTTTGAATTTCTCAACACACTGATACACACACACACACACACAGCAGCTCCTCAACATAAACTTAAATTCAAAGCAAAAGGTCTGGGTCATCTGTGGTCTCCAAAAAAAAAAAAAAATCCAATGAATCCTTCAACAATGAAAAATTCACAGCGCGGACCACAAGCAGGAACGAACGCTCTTTTCCCCCCGTTTTGCCTTCCACCACCACAACAACAACAACAACCAACGAAAAAAATCCTCTCAATTAATTTTATACCATATTTTTAATGTCATATCTGTATATGTATATATATATACATACGGAGACACAAAAATCACAAAATTTCAAGTGAATTCCAGCTTTTCAGTTTCAGCTTCAGCTTATTGTCCAACACAGACATAATTCAAAATCTGTTGATTTAATCTAAATTGAAATCTTTCACTACTTTTTTTATAGATGTATTTTCTCTCCTGGCTTTATATTTTTTTTGTGTGTGTGTAAAAATCTGTATACTTTTATTAATACATTACGGATTTAAATACATACAAGAGAATGAGAAAAAGATTGGGTGAGTGAAATGAAATGAAAATAAAGTCAAGTGAGGATTCAGCTGGAGGTCTGCAGTCTTTATATAATATCTGTAGTCTGTGAGATACGATAGTGATGAGGATGGGGATGGTGGGCAAGTGCTCATAGGGATCTCATGTGAAACTGTGCGAGGAGAAATAGTTGACACTTGGACTGGGATGACATAAAGTATACGACCATGAAACGAAATAAAATCAGATGACATTTCATCGAGAAAGTTCTTTTCTCTCTCTCTCTCTCTCTCTCTCTCCTGCTTGTTGATTTTTTTGCCCCGTCGTCTGGAGTTGAATGAGCCTTCATATAAGATGTAAGACTTCATGATGTGCAACACTAAACACCACAGAAGACGTTTTGCTACTGGTTTCTTCTTCTCCATCTCCATCTCCATCCATCCTCATTAGCATACCTCTATATTCCCTTCGTAGTCATCCTAATCTCCATTAATGTGCTCTCTCTCTCCCTTCTCTCTCACTCTCGCTCTCTCTCCACAGATGCAAATAAGCCGCAAACGGACATCTCAAACTTGTCCATTGACTCGACTCAACTTTTCACACAAAGGAAATCCAGTCGCTAAAATGAAATCCTTCCATCACAAAGTACAAAGTCCTTTTCATAGACATATACAATGAAATTACAATTCTCGGATTTCAAATTTGTATGGCCCTTTTGCAGAATAATGGAGAATAAATCGGAAGTGGAAAAAAGACATGAATATGGAGTGTACTGTAAAAATTAAATTACCATGTACAAATTTGTATTATACAATACATATACAACTGATACTTTCACCGTTCTAGAGAGAGAGAGGCAGAGAGAGAGAGAGGCAGAGAGAGAGAGAGGAAGGAAAATTATGTGGAGGGCAATGGAACTCCCAGAGGAATCTCATCACGTCAGTTTAAATTGCGAATTGCGACAGTCGTACAGTACATTAAAATGAGCGACAACTATACGTAAGAAAGAGTAAAAAGAAAGGAGGAAGTAGAAAAAAACTGGGGGAAAAAAATGGGGGTTGAGAATGTTTTTGTCTCGGTCGTTTGAAAAAACCGAAGCTAACTATACAAGCCATTAGTTTAGATTAGATTTGTTATAGGTGACATACGGTGGAGGACCCCATAAAAACCAATGCCAATGCCAATGCCAATGCCAATGTGGATGATGGCGATGGCTAAAGCTAAGGAAGAATGTAATGTGCCTATATTATTAGTATCATGTCTCTCCGACGACGACTCTATTTCTATTCCTATTTCTACAGAGAGAGAGAGAAAGAGAAAGAGAGACGTGCAACACTCCACATACAGATACAAAAAGAGAATAGAGAACGGCCTCTGCCTCTGAAATCTGATCGTTACAATAGATTATACAGATGTATGGCCTGCTACTCTTACTGCTACTCCTACGATTGTACTACACATCCCGCTTATACGTGAGTGAGTGAAAGAGTGTGTGTGCTCTTTTTTAGCTCTCTTGAAAATTACACAAGTGGAATTTGTTACAAGGTTCCTTCTCCACGACGACGACGACGACGACTGTCTCTACAGACACGGATTGCTTGGAAATTTGTCCGATTGTCGTTTGTCGTTTCTCCTATCGTTTTGTATCGTTTCGTATCGTAATAATGTGTGTGCATGTGAAGAAACCATAAAAAAATCCCGCACTCTTTTCTCTTTTCCTCTCTTTTCCTCTCTGTGCGGAGAGGAAATCTAGAATAAAAATCCGTATAGAAACATGTTCATTTTCATTTGCTCGTCCTGTTTCTGTAATCTGTTTCTGTTTCTGTTTCCTCTTCGTTCTTGTTTTGTTGTCTTTATGCAAATATCCCATGTGGATTTAAACACAATCATAATCTCACATTAGTTTTTACAAGTATTTACGGAATTAACGATAAGTTGATTTGGATTTGATGTACCTATACAAGAAAGGGGAAAGAGAGAAAAGGGAAAGAGAAAACACCTACAATTTGTTTTCGCTAGCGTGAGCATTTGATCATTGTTTTCCTGTGGAGTCTAAACATTTTATTTGCCATCTCTCTTTCTCTTAGCTTCGAGTGTAAGATTTTAAGCTGGGAATTGTGGATGGGGGACGAAATACAGACATGGACTTGTATGCATAGAAATTATGTTATTTGGATGCGATTTAGGATTCCTTTATAAAAAGAAAATGGAAGAGTGAGTTAAATGCCTAGTGATATGCTTAAAGGATGAGGGAAAGTATATTTATATGTAGCCACACACTGCATGCACAAATTTACAGTACAATATACAAGTTTGTGTGTCCTTGTCGTCCTCGTTCTCCTTCTCGTTCTCGTGTATCTGTATTTTTGTATGTTCATCAAATTATTTTACGGTATGGTTCCGCGGGAACAACTCATTTCTCCTCGTTCTCGTTTTTTTTTTCTCTCTCGCTCTCGTTCTCTGGTCTTTGTGTCTTTGTGCTTCTTTCTCTTTCTCTTTTCCAATTTAATCTCCTAGCATACAGCGTTAAATTAACTCAAGCTCTCAGGAGAACTTGTGAGTTGGACTCGGAAATGGATTTTGAATGCCTTTGTGCGTGCTCCTGATATTCTCTCTCTCATTCTCTCATTCCTTCTCACTCTCACTCTTACTTGCCCTTGTCTATTCTTTTCTCTCTCTCTCTCTCTCTCTCTCTCTTTCCATCACTTCTGCCTCTGCCTTCAACCGTCGCCTCGAATGTAATATAATAAAGTAAGAGGAAAATTCTCTCTCTCTCTCTTTCTCTTTCTCGTCTTCTCATTCTGAATGTGTAATACTGTAGATTACCAATCTTTTAAAGAATATACATAACACATCATGGTTTCACTTCCCGAGTAGGAAAAAAAACGGCTAGAGATAGGAGAGTGAGAGTGAGTGATGAAGATATCTACGTTAATGTACATGGTGTACACTGTACATACATGAATGGTGGGTAAATTTGGGAAGGTAATCCAATGTATGTATAAATGTATATGCATATGTTGTCTCCATTAGTCACTGCGGATTGTTTACCTATTCTACATCATGAAACGTGCCACTTGGGCAGTCTCTCTCTCTCTCTCTCTCTCTCTCTTTGGATTTTCTTATAGTTTATTCCATTTCCATTTTGCTCTAGTACTTTTTTTTGTCGTCCCTGTGTTCCTTTTTCCCGTTGTTTCGTAGTTCCACTGGAATTGTTATGTTTAGTAGTGTATTCAGGGAAAAAGAGAGAGGTATATATAACAGAGAGAGAGAGAGAGACATTGTGAGTGCGAATCATCTCCCCAGAGAATTCCATGTCAGAAAAAATGACTCTTTTTTATCGTGGCAAACTGTCGAATTCCGTGCCGAGCCAGCCCAAATAAATGAACTCAGCTAACTATTAAAGCCTTTTCCCCCCAATTTTCTTCTCTCTCTTTCTCTTTTTCTCTCTCTTTTTCTCTCTCTCTCAACTATTTAATTCATGTTAGTTTGTCGTTCGTTCCGTCTACATTCACATCTACATTTACATTCCCTATTTATTTGAGTCCATATAATAATAATACATGTACACACGATATATCGTATACAAAACTATACACATATAAATAGACTTTTTCTCTCTCTATTGCGTTTGTCATTTTCTTTGCCTTTTTTTGTTCTATCTCTTTTGTTTCTTTTTTTATTATCATTATTATTATTATTGTTTCTCTACTTTTTTTCTTGCTATTGCTCCCGTTCTCGTTCTCTTTCTGATACTAACTCCAAGTCGAAAGCTTTAGCAAGAGTAGATTTTTTGGGGGGTATTAGTGAGACACAGACAGAGACAGGGGAATTGGATGGTTGTATATGCAAATGGCAAATGGACACTCATAGTATATAATAGTATATATATTATGCCAAAGTGTACAGACACATTCTCATTTCTCCCTTCCTGAAATTAAGCCACTTTAGGCAAATTACATGGATACACCTGTGGATCCAATCGAGACAATTACAGTCAACCCCAATCGTTCTAATCCTCTCTCTCTCTCTCTCTCTCTCTCTCTCTCTCTTTCTGCCTTTCTGACTGTCTGTCTGTGGATATGAAAAGTCTTTTATATCTCATTTTCTATATGGGCAATTTTTCCCACATCTCACATTGGGCTTACGCTTTCCGACTTTCTCATATTATTGAAGCCAACCATGCACACCATTATTATATTACTTTGTTTTTATACCACGAACCACACTATTAGAACTAATGAAATAAAGGGGAAATTGAATTAATTTTCTCATTTCACATTCACGTTCTTCTCTCTATTTCTCTCTCTCTCTCTCTCTCTTCGTTCTCATTCCGTATAGTCTGTATATAGCATAAAAAAAAACTCAATCCGAATCTGAATTTAATACTCCCCAATAACTCGTTGAGGTTGAGCTCACTATTTGCTATTCGCTATTTCAAATGGGATTGTGGAAAAAAAAGTCATTTATATTTGCATAAAATGACGCCGACTCGGCAATCATCGGTAGTTTGTTTAGGTTTTAGGTTTTAGTCAATTGTCCCAGCAGCAAGCCGAAGACGAGGAGACCAAAAACAAAAAACAAAAATCCTTCAAGTTTTAAATGGCGGATTAGTTTTGTATTTGTATTTAGTATTTACGGCTTCTTTAATCAGCGTTTTTCTCGTGTATATTCGCAGATTCAAAGTCGTGATAAATCTCTGTGACATTTGTAATGTAAAATATTAATAAATATTTAAAAGGAAAACAGGTTTTTTTTTTTGGTTTTGGTTTTGCCGAAAAAAGACAAAGTTGTTTGAATTTGCGTGTAAATTGTAATGCCTTTAAAGAAATCAGTATCAAAGGCTCAAATGACTCCATTGAATTTTCTGTATACACAATATACAACTCAATAAAAATAAAAAGGGGATTTTAAATGTTCAACTTTTATAAACTCGCTTTATGTTTCTCCAATGGAGAAAAGATTTATGACGGGGAATTTGGAGAGCAGAGAGAGCAGTTTAAGTTGGATCCAGCCTTCCCACAGTCAATTCCAATTTGATCCAATACAATGAAAGATTCTTCACATATATGAATGAATTGTTCTGCATAAATGATTTTCAATATATGGAAGAATCCATCGAGTCTATCTATTTGATCTGTATTTACAACTGACCACAATTCAACAATGGCTTTAATAAACTCACATAGAGAATCTTTTCACCTGGATATATTTTTGGGATGCTCTCTTTCTCTTCCCCCCTATTTTTACCGTCATAAATTTAAAATCCGAGAGAAATTCAAACTTCAAACATCAAGAGAGATTTCTCTCATTTTCAATTTTTTTCAATTTCCAATTTCCAATTACAAATGCCACCACACGCTTTCAACATTTCTGAAGAGAAATGTACAGGAAAAAACTGTGTTAAAAGCTTAAATTGGAGTTAAGTTGTCTATATAATGTAGAATGTAGATAGTGAATGAGAAAATGAATGAAATTTAGTCGCACGTTCTAGATTTTACACGTACGCGTCCACTGACATATACGTAAATACTGAATATGTACATAGTAGAAATGTACATACATTGGTATTGGTCGGTATATGTAGGAATAGAAATAAAAATTTGGTATTTATCGTTAGTATTTTCTAAAGATTCAGAAGGTAATTTAAAAGGAGGATGAAGAAGAGGAAGAAAAAGGAGAGTAAAAGCAAGAGCCGTCATGAATGTCTCTAATGTGTACAAAATGCACATATAAAAATAGAGAGAGACTCCTCTCATTCTCATTTTCTTGTGTATCTCCACACATCTATTCTATCTCTCTCTCTCTTCGTGTGTATTTACTGGTGCTCAGACTGATTGTGAGAGAAGTGCGAGGAAAAAAAATAGTCGTGAATGGAAAGCTCACGCCAACAAAAGCCATAACAGTTTACCTACCTGAAGAACATTCATTGTTCTGTATGTTGTGTGTTCTCTCGGTCTCTCTCTCTTTCTCTCTCTCTCTCTCTGTCTATTCGAGACTCGAGTATTTAGCCTCTGAAAATTAACCTCACTTTACTTCCAGCGTGGAAACGTCCATGTAGTTCTGGGGGTGATAAATGATGGAGAATTGTTCATCATCATCACACACCGGGTCAACTGTGTCTTTGACACTAAAAGCAACCAACCAACGAACCAGTACTTGCAGCATCTGCTCATCTTCCTATTTTCCTCATGACAAACACACACTTACTCTCTCTCTCTCTCACCTTTATCCCAATTTTCCACACATTACACAGATCCTAGTCTGTCACAATCATAGTCATATATGTATGTATACGAATAGGAATAGCCGAATAGCCGAATAGCCGAATAGTCGTACCTACAATTTAAATTATCTACTATCTATCTGAAATTCTATAGAATCTTCAAATATTTTGAGCACATGGACTTTAAATATATGAGATGATGATTATATCATCATTTCATACATTCAACTGGACAAAGTACTAACGACAGAATAATTTTCAAAATGTCCAGACGTACAAATACAAATACAAATCCACAGGCTCAGGCACAGGATATCCTTGGCCACCTCAATACATGTTATTACATTCACATTACTGATATGTACATAAACGTATGTATTTATTACATATAGAATATAGACTATACACAGAGACAGAGACAGGGACAGAGAAAGAGACAGACAAACAGGCTGGCGGATGGATGGATGGACATACATATCTTTTGGAGAAGCTATATACATATTTTACATATGTATGTAGTATACAGCGATAGTTAAATGTGTATGGATATGGATGTGGACTATGGAGCTTTGTATTTGTGTGTGTGTGTGACACTGACTGGACTTCTGCCTTTTGTATCCCGATAGCATGGGGTCAGAAGCCACACGCCAAAAGTTCAACTTGTTCATTCGTTCATTGGGAAACTCCGAGGGATGGCTTTCAGTGTAATATTGAAATATTGAAAATGGCAAGAAAAGGACCCTCCTCAGCGTTAGCGTTAAAGAACAAGAAGAAGACGAAGAAGAAGAGGAAGAAGAAGAATCCTTCGACTGATGCCTCACTTTTCCAGATTTCCATCTTCCTTTTCACCTTTTCATGTGTGTACAAGTACACGAACATTTTCATGTGTCTGTAATTCTGTAGTTCTGTATAGCTTAGACAATTCATTTGAAAACAACGATGTCTCTCCATTCATATGAACGATCACTAACGCTACCCATCGTTATATTTACTTACACATAGTTAACGTTTGTCTATTTGTCCGTGGGAACATCTGTCGCATTTTCACTGTCCTAATCATCTTTTGCTGACATATTTCCTTATGGCCAAGTATATGACTCTATCTGCTTTTACATTTACAGTCTAAAGTCTAAAGTCTAAATTCTACACCATCGTTCATTTTCATTTAATTCTATACAGAATACAGAGAGTCATCCGACCTCCGATTCCATGTGTGTTTCTCTAAGGTGAACAAAGTGAAGCCTATTTAACTATTTATGTATGGAAAGTCAAGTCACACACATTCTATCGTATAATTCAGTGTAGCAAAATATTACATTTTATGTCACAACAAATTCATAATCCGTCTTCGTACAAGTTCCAAAGTCAATGCGGGAAGAAAAGAAAGGGAAATCAATAGTATAGTAAATAGACTTGAGAATATTTTTACTATAAGTATTTTGACAAACTCCGAACTTCAAACTGACAATAGAGACTACAAATATATGAATGAACTGGAGTTGACTCTGTGTTGACATTTCAAATGGATCTTCTCTCACTATTTACTCGAAGAATATATCTGTATGAAGGTATTTGGGAAGAGAATAAAATAAAATTTGAATAAAATTTTAGCTCTTTTTCTTTCCAGAATATAAAAAGGAAAAGTAGTGAAATGGATTTGAAAAGGGGAAGAGAAAATGATTCCAGATTTATATACATATGTAATAGAAATACAGATGTAAGAGAGAGAGAGAGAGAGAGAGAAAATTACACGGTTCGTTGGGTGTAAGAAAATAAGTATGCATTAAGGAATCCGCATGTGTGTGCGTGTGGAATTTCGACTATGGAATAAATTTTTTTTTTGAGGAAAATGTTGGAAATGTTGAAATTCTCCAATTTGAATTTGAAAGAGCAAAGTGAAGTTGAGAGTTGAGAGTTGAGAGAGCTGAGAAAATCGAGCAATTTGAGAGTCGAGTCGAGAGTATAATCGTAATGGTCTAGTATTTACATGGGAATCACATTCTCGTTTCATTTCCAAGTAGTCAAGTAGCCATGATGATCCATGAAACATCAAACATCATTCTATCTGTACATAGTACATATATAGGCGAATGGCGAATCCTGTTTTTTTCTTCCTCTTTTTCTCGTTCTCACAAAATATTTGTCTATCTGTGTGTGTGTGTGTGTGTGTGTGTGTTTGTAAAATGTGATTGGATGTTCAAGTGTTAGAAAACTATACAGGGAAAAAGTAGTCAGTTTATCAGTTTACATAGCAACATGCTCTTCATCTTCATTATTTATTTTTTCTACATCTTTCATTTTCATTTTCACTTTAAATCTTAAATCTTGATGTACCCTTTGAGTGTACGTACAGAACTACATACATACCTACGTAAGTAAATGGGTACATAAAATATATAGGCATCCTTCATTTCATAATAATAATTATTATTATTATGATTGTATAATCTGTATAGGAAATGTATACAAATATGTCAAAAGAATTTTTACCAATCTTTTCCAACATTTTTTGGGGAAGAGAAGACAAAAGTTGTCCATGTCTACTCACAAGTGTAAAAGTTCTCTGTTGAATACAAATTTCTAAAGAGAGTTTCAGTTCCATAGTTCCAAGTATCCAAGTAGGCAGTGATGTGATGAGTACAGACAGAATCTGTATGTAACGTAGCGTAATGTATATAGTTTTAAGAGGAAGAAAAATCTTTTTGGTATGATTTTTGATATGAAAGATCATGAAATGGAGTTTACATTGATATGTTCCTCATATTCTATATAGTTTCTATGTATTCCATATCAAGATCATGACGGTAGGTTGGATATTTTGTATGTATATCTGAATATCTGTAGTAAATTTGAGTTTTTTTAAAATATTTTTTGAGAGAGAGAGAAAGAGAGAGAGAGAGAATTTTAGCTTCAAGTCTCACTCACGATCAAAACTTCGTGACATGAATGAGGAAAGAGGCCTTTCTTTCAATCAATCATTCTTCAAGTCAAGAAAAGTGGTCCATTAAACGTGTCATTGAATGCTACTAGTTTTCTTGATTTGTAGTCCATCAAATTACGATTACACTGCCATGCATAATATATACACACGTTTATGTACGATTACAACCAATTTTTTTTTAGCATGTACAACCTAGTAATTCATTGAAATTTGTATTTGGATTTTGGATTTTTTGGGCAGCACTTGTAAGTTTTGAGCTCTTGAATTGTATTGTATGTATATGCCATATAACTGAGTTATAAATTATATAAATTTTATGTAGAGTATCAAAAAAATATGACTGACTGACTGACTGACTGACGACCACTTTTGTTCCTTTTTTCCCAATGAATTTCCTTCTTCCATTTATTTCTACAATACTTGTATCTCTCTCTCTGTACTAACGATAAAACGAAGAAAACGAGTATATTATACTATATGTACGCTGTGATGGATTTTATATCATCGTATATGTAAATATATGGATTACATTGTATGTAAATGTATAATTTGTGGAAAAAAAACTCTACTTGTCATGGACTGTCCTCTCCGAGGAACATTCAATAGAAACTCACGCACTTTTTATACGTGTGTGTTCGCTTCAGTGTAACAACAGACAGAGAAAGAAAGAAAGAAAGAAAGAGAGAGAGAGACAGCAGCAGAACATAATTGACAAAAAATTGTGTACATATATATGTAAGAATGATATGTCGTCATTGCCAACATAAATTAAATCAAAGCATTCATTTACCAATTGCCTGAGAACATGTCAAAATCATGGGGAACATGGAAATCCATAGCAGTACTACGCAACAACTTTATTTTTTTCCATTTCAATGACCAGTACACCAGTAGAGCTATTTTTCTTTGAATACTATATTAATTTATTATAAAAACGAATGAAATTGTTATTAATCATTAATGATGAAAAGGGGATTTGAAAAAAACGACGTTTGTCTTGCAATTCTAAAATTAATTAGAGAGATGAGAAATGCATTTTTCCTTATATTTAGTGAGTTTATTTAAATGAATAAATAAGAAAAGGAAATTGGTTTGCGACTATATTTTCTGTAGGCCATGTTTGAATTATATAAGCTTTCTAGTCAATTCAATTAGAGTGTATAAGGAACAACTAACGATAACGAATACGAAATACGATAACCGATAGCCGATAAGGAAAAACATATTTGTCGTTCTGGTTTTCAAAGATTTCAAAGCCCCCCGACAAGGAAATGGTTGGCATGAAGCTGCCACCTAAGCGAAATCCTTTGAATTTCTTTTTTGAGGAAAAGCGAAAAACTTGCTCCACACTGAAAAAAAAACAACACGACAAAACGTCTATGTCAACAACTTTAGTGTCTCAAGATAAAGACGGACATTTGATGAGATTTTATTGATTGAATATACATATATTGCTTTGAAATTCCTGGTATGATGAGGAATTTCGGACTAGCCTAAATAATATGTGTACCTTCTGTTTGGCCAGTTAACTTATTTAAAACAGTTCGAGACTCGAACTGTTTGTGGTTTTGTTCAGACATTCGGAATGCAATTAAGTTGCATTTAAGGATTTATTTAAAGGGATTCCAATGAAAATTGCCCCAATTCACAAAATAGATTCTGCTTTGACTTATATTTTTAATAGAAATATGGTGTGAAAGGAGTGACGACTGTAATTGTAATTAATTTAATTTGTACTTAAGATTTTTGACAATGTTGAGTTGAGGAACTATAAAATGTTCAAGAATGATTGCGGTTCTTTTCAAATATATTTAAAAAATTTCCAATTGGAAATTTTACTCTACAAAAATAAATCTTTCTTCATTGTTTGTTGATGCACACAGAAATTTGATTGAAAAATTATAATTTAGTGTGTTTGAGAGTGCGTGTGTGTGCGTGTAATTACATAGAAATAGACAAGGAATTGATTTTCTCATCATCATTTAGAATTAAAAACAAGAGTAAAAAATAGGACAACTTACAAAATTTTGAACTTTTCTTGTATAGGTTTGTAATTTGTGATCATAACAATTATAGGACACCTCACCTACCTATACATATTTTTATGTTTGTCCTTAATTAAATCTAAAGTATGACCCTGAATAGAGGATAGTAGTATATTAGGACTCATCAGTTTCCAAAGCTTATTTAAAATCCATATAATGTCATGATGATTATTCATCATTTCTATTAAAAAAAATCCCGTGTTTGAACCCCATTAAATCCACTGAATGTTGGAGAATTCGCCAGATGATACGGAGGATAGGCTATCACTATCAAGATACTTCATGATGGATGACGGGCAGCAAGGTATATATAATCAATAATACTATATAACTATAGATAACTTTCATAATAATTGTATGTTTAATTTAATTGAAACCTTTTTAGTCGTATACCGAAAAGAAAGTGGAGACTATATAATTTGTTTGTTTTTATTTTTATTTTCAATTTTGCTTATATAGACATCTGTCGCGTGTGCCGATCTGAAGGGAGCTCAGACCGACCATTATTTTATCCGTGTGTCTGTACTGGTTCCATCAAATATATACACCAAGATTGTCTTGTTCAATGGCTGAGATACAGCAAGAAAGAGTATTGCGAATTATGCAATCATCGATTTTCTTTTACACCTAGTAAGTGAAGATTATAATTTTAAAGACAATTCGTTTATTCGTTTATTGAATTAGAATGACGATGAGAGGAAAAATAGAAATGTCATTGTCAAAAACAAAGAAGAACAAAAGTTATATGAGGATTGAAATGAAATATTTTCTTTATAGTTTATGCCCCTGACATGCCTAAAAGATTGCCCATCAAGGATGTTCTCAGTGGATTAATTACTAGTGTGGCCACAGCCGTCCGTTTTTGGGTGCACTATACTTTAGTAAGTTTTTTTCTCATTCCTTCACACCAAACTTGCAATAATAATAATTGTACGGCTGTACACAAGTTAGCAATTAATAGTATTCTATAATTTAAGGATCTGTTTGCTAATAATGTTGTGTTTTATTTAATTTTAGGTTGCTTTCGCCTGGCTCGGCGTAGTTCCATTGAGTGGTGAGCTTGGCATAATAATATTATGTACTTGAGCTTCGTAATTATTAATTATTATTGTGTTAGTATTATCAATACTAAATGTCAAATGTGAACTTTTATATTTTTTAATTACAGCATGTAGAATTCATCGAAGTTTGTTTACTGGCTCTGTTAACTCTATTTTCGCGTTGCCTCTTGATCTCCTTTCAACGTAAGTTTTACAAATATTTGAAATTGAAAATGAAAATAAAGAAATCGCTTGCCGTCTTGAAATAATAATACATACTCACATTCACTCTTTATTTATTACAGAGAAAATTTATTATCTGACGTATTCCATGGTTGCATTATTGTAATGTTAACACTATGCGTCTTCATTTCTTTGGTTTGGCTTCGTGAACATATAATGCATGGTGGTGGTCCTGAGTGGCTAGATCCTCCTCAAGATGTAAGTATATTGTATTGGCAATTGTCATTTTATTGTAAAAACGTTTTCTGGACTTGTTATTACAAGTGACGTGTGTTGTATTTCCATCAGAATGCAAATGGAGTAGTGGACGATGCTGAAGAGAATGTAGATGATGAAGTAATTGGACAAGATGCTGACGGGGATAATCTTGGAGTACAAGTACAAGCGGGGGATGGGATGAATAATAACAACAATGGACTGAGACAAGCTGTTGCGAACAATAATGATGAAGTAGCCTGGAATCCAATTGAGTGGGATCGAGCAGCAGAAGAACTGACTTGGGAAAGACTATTGGGCTTAGATGGATCATTAATTTTCCTTGAACATGTCTTTTATGTTGTTTCACTGAATACTTTATTCATCCTTGTATTTGGTAATTATTTCTATATATTCGTTCATGACTTGCAGTTACACAACTAACGGTTAAGAAAAAGCTAAAAGAACAATAATTATTAATCACGAAATTATATCTTTTTTTTACAGAGTTTTGTCCATACCACATAGGACATTTCACTTTGACGGGTATGCAACTGCAGGATATAACACGAGTGGCACATTTTGAGAGTATTTTGACCACATTGTGCGGATATTGTGTTGTTGGAATTTGCCTTGTTTTACTACATGGTTTTGCTTCACTCATTGGACTTAGAAAGTATGTTTTTTGTGTTTTTCATTTAATTTTATAATTATGCTGTTGGCCATATAATGGATGCTTAATTGAAAAAAAAAAATTTGAATTTTTTTATTAGGTCGAAAAAAGTTTTGGGTCTTTGCTATGTCGTAGTCAAGGTTTGTCTTCTATCCGTCGTTGAAATTGGGATTTTCCCCTTATTATGTGGCTGGTGGCTAGATATATGCTCTTTATCCCTATTTGATGCCACTCTAAAGGTAAAAAAAATCTTTCTTTTTCTCATTCTTGTCGTTAGTTTATTGTAAAATAATAGTACAGTTCTTTTATTATTACATATAAACTTGCACGTGTACATTTTAACATTACAAATGTACAGCAACACATACTATAGAGAAATAATATAAACTTGTCAAGTACGTGAATTCATCCTTTTCAAACATATCTATATGAACCTCCAAGGTTAACAGTATCATAAATACTTACATAAAGTTAAGTTAAGAGAAAATTATTTATTCACAACAATTTAGATTTAAAAAAGGTGCAAAGACATGTATTATTCATACTTACAAGAATATTCTCTATTTTTTTGTTACGTACATGTAATCTTTTGTATTTTTATTTTATTTTACATTATAAAATATAAATATAAAACGAGGAAGTATCATTAATTAATTATACTAAAGGTAGTATTTAAAAACATATATAATGAGTATATACATACACAATACTTTGAAAGAAATTATTAGGAGGAGACTGTTTCCGAATGATCCATTTCCAAACGTTGTGTTAAGGTATTTTCCAGTTCCGCATCTGAGGCATTGAGCATGTTCAAAGTTGGTTCTGGTTTTTTTATTCCCACTGAAGTATCCTTTGATTTAGGGGGTTTAGGTGTTTGTTTACTTGGTCCTACAGATTGTGAGACTGAACTATTAGAGTTGGCTGGTAGTCCGGCTTCTTCAAATTGTTTTTTCTTGATAGCTGTTCTTATTTGAGTTCTGAAACAAAATCAAATTAAACTCAATCAGATTCAAGTTTTGTCTACATCTAAAACAGTTGGAGTATTTTTGTTATTATTGTAGAAGCGTTCATTTTTGTAGTTTTTTTAATATGTTTTGTCTCTTACGTTGTTCTAGCTTTTATTCGATTACATATTTCACTTAAATCTTGACCAAATTGCGCTACACAAGAGTGTAACATATCAATCTCTTCCTCCGTCCATTTAGTTCTATAGGAAATAGAAAACAATAAATTTGTGTAAAAGTTTTATTGATGTCCGTTCAAGATAGATACTTTGATACTTTAATTTTAATTAAATAGAACTTGGAACTGAGAGATGAGGACAAATATTTGTCAAATTAGATTTGTTACACTCTACCACTTGTTTTTTTTTTAAAAAAAAGAGGATGAATGGCATATGGCCCACAATAGTTTTTTTTTAAAAAAATCCCTATACATGCTTGCCTATACTTGCTTTCAAACTTGCTGATAGCTATTTAAATGTCATGTATTTGAGTAATTATTTTTTTACCCTCCAGCTGATTCATTTGGTGGATGTAATTGCATTGTTAATTCTCCAAGTTTACTAAATGCAGTCCCAGCAGCTGTAAATATCTCTCCAACCTGTAGGAAACAAATAGATTAAAAACATATATATATCCGGTATTATTATTTTTGAATACTGTCATAATTCTAAATGATTACATCTATCAAATGATTCCTTCTTATAAAAAAAAGTTACACAAGGCTATGTACATATTTAAAAACAGGGATTAACTAAATACATATATATATATATATATATGAATTATGAAATGTATATATTATGGCATAGTTTTTTTTAGAAAAGTTAAAATTGCAAAGTTGGTTTTGACAGTCGCTTTCCTGTACACATTATGTACATATTTGTACGTAGAAAATACAAGTTTCCTTCGAATAGCGTCTTGGATTGTAATATAAATGCGGATAATAATTAGAGGAAATGGAAATCACACTTACTTTACTTGCAGAATTCATTTTGAAGACAAATGATATAATATGGATGAAGGCTTTGTTGTTCAATAACTCCTGTAGAAATCACAATGTTTATTTACATTTAACCGATATTGTTGTCGATATTTTGAATTAAAAAGTTTGGATGATTTTGGAAGCGTTCGTTCAAAGCTCACACCAAAAAATCCTCGTGTCTGAAAAGAAGTAGGCGGCTTTCATGCTTTGAATGCTCCAAGTGTGAGGACTTACTTTTGAGACAGGCAATTGAGCCATTCGGCGACTCAATGGTCGTTGTCTATTAAACTTTAACACATTCCACAAATTAACTTTTAATTGTTGATATGCAATATGTATAGGTAATAAAAAACAAATTTTATTTGTGTACAGTTCTTTACATGTGAGACTTATAAAATTAAGTAAAAGAAATTATAGATTGACTATCAAATCAAGTAATTAATTAAGTAGGAAATGCTACGAGTATGTACATATGAATAAAAATAACAACAGAATAGGGATGATGATGGCTTGAGGGCCGTTTTCTTATTTCTTATGCAGGGCATAGCTGAATGATTGCTTGCATCAAACATTTTATCAAAGGAGCATAACTTTTGCAATACTCTTCATTCGGATCCAATGAAGCGGCTATACAAAAAGAGAAAGGAATAAGAAAAATTAGATAATAGTACAAAATCACACACACAATTGTGTGTTATATTAAATGAGATAATTTACAGTGTTTATCGTGACAAGCCCCAAGAACTCCAGTAGCTCTCTCTTTCAAGGAGTCGGGCACTTCCTTTTCCAGAAACTTGTCAAATGTGGCTTTGTCCATGTGACCTTCCGGACTGAGAATACCCTCACCGGACATGACACATTTCAAGATGCACTATATAAGGAATGAGATAGTTTAAGTAATAGGTATAATAGTCGTTATTATGGAAAAAGGATAATTCAAACTCCATAGGGGAAATTGAGGTTTTTGTATAGTTGACATTTCAGTTCCAGAGTTCTTACCGTCATTTTGGCAGCTTTGTCTTTACCACTCTTGAACTTCATTGATTTTGCACACGTGGTAATTCCTTGCAGTTGTCGCTTTGCCATTTCCGAAATGATGCTTTTACAACTAGCCTCAGCTTGAGCAGAGTCCAAAACCTATAAAAAAAACATGTCCAGTATTCTGTCGGTATTGATTATTTCCAGTCGTAATTACTAATTATATTTTGAATTTTCACTTACAGCTAGTGCTATAACAAGCACAGCGAGGATATTTGTAGTGTACTGCATTTTGGAAATGAAAGATACACTAGATATTTGTGATTAAAAAATATGCTCAAATTGAGTGGAGAGCTTGAATGGATAGGTAAAAGTTGCAACACTAGGAAAAATTCGGAAGGTTGCACGGAGTTTTATATAAACTTTTGATACTTTTAATTTCAACTGATACAATGACAATATGCAAGGGAAATATATACATACCATTTATTTGATATCTCTCAATATTTTTTGATGTATATAGCGCAGTCTGTATGAAGGGAAAATAGCTTTTTTTCAATGAATGTATATCTTCAAATGCGTGCAGTGTATTACCTTGTCATAATGCATTAAAAAAAGCTGCAGTATAATAAAAATGTGCGAGTGAAGTGTAGTAGTTGCTTGCTCTCTGTGTCCCTTAATTATAGCGTGTAGGCTTTTGTTTCGAGATGACCAGAGTGGTAATTCACACCACACACTTTTCGACTGTCCGACTGTCATTTACTTGGTCATTACATTTTGTCAAATGATTTTTTTTAGAAATAATGATGATTCCCATTATTATTTTCACCATATCCTAAATGTTTTGAAGAATAATACGAAGTTGTAATTGTGCTATGTACGTTTTTTTGAACAATGAGCACTGAACGAATTCTGTCACCAATGGCTGGAGGCTATACATGTAGGATTCAGACTGAATCATTCAGTTATAGTTAACATTTATTTCGTTGGTAGTTAGACATAGTTGTCTATAGTGTCCCTTCTTTTACCTTGAAAAAGCTAAATTCTGTACTTTCGATTGCGTACTGCCACGGATTTGTTTCCTTAATGAATTTTCTAAATGCGTAAATCATGGATAAACATGTCACAAATCTTAGTTCTTAAATAATAACAATTTGCAGTTAACATTAAATAAGCCTACATTACATACACAATAATACACATTTGCGCGTTACAAATCTAGATGAAAATTAATTGAGGAAAATCAATGTATTTACAATGTATTTAACTTTTTGTTTGCAGGACCGTGAGACAAGCTTCACGAAATTCCCTGGGACGAGTATGTTTATGCATTGGTTATTTGGAATGATCTACGTCTTTTATTTTGCATCATTTGTCCTACTTTTACGGGAAGTTTTACGCCCTGGAGTCTTATGGTTTCTTCGTAATCTCAATGATCCAGATTTTAATCCAATTCAAGAAGTAATAAAAAAATGATTGCAATATGTATACATGTCATGTAAAATTAGAGGTTTTAATGATAGTGATGATATAATATTACAACGCATAACTCACAATCTGTGTTGTCCTTGTGTATAGATGATCCATTTGCCCATCCTCCGTCATATTAGACGATTTTCTTTTTCAATGATTATATTTGGAACAACTATACTGCTCATGGTTTGGCTACCCATTCGGATTATCAAGAACGTCTTACCAACCTTTCTACCATTCACTTTTGTCTTCACCACGTGAGTCACTTTTTTTAAAAATACTGTTTCGGGCTGATTGATTCATTATAAAGGTTGTGAAATGAATCGTTTATGTAAATATTTATCTTCCTTTGCTTCAACACAGTGAGCAAGCTCATGAGCTATCCCTCGAGCTTGTAGTACTTCAAGTAATGATGCCCGCATTATTGGAACAAGGACACTCTCGGGAGTGGCTGAAAACTTTAGTCAAAATTTGGTGCATAACTTTGTCCTGGTTTTTGGGCATTCGATCATACTTACTCGGTGATGTTATAATTGGAAGCGAGGTAAAAATAAAAATTATTAGTAAACTTAGATACTAAATTAATATCTTTTATGCGATAAATGGAATAGTAAATTTGAATAATAATTTCATTCATTTGTGTATTGTGTGGCAGACGAGTGTAGAATCCGGTGAAATAATTGTGGACAACAATGCACAACAAGATTTAGATCAGGACAATCAAAATGGTGATGTTGAAGGGGATGGAAATGAAGATGATATTATTGAGCCACAAGAAGAAAATATTATCAATGGTGCTGTTGAGGGTGGTGGTGATGAGGAGGAAGGACAAGGACTTGAGGAAGGAGAGGTTGGACCTGAAATTGAAGTTCCGGAAATAGAAATCGAACTAGAACATGAAAATGAAAATGACGCGGAAGCAGAACCTCTTTTGATAGAAGATCCTATCCTACATATCCCAGTAATTGAAAATGACAATCTACCTCAACCTCTCCCGATTGACCCAGAACCTGCTCCACGGAATGTGCCTCCGGTTCAAGATGGTGGTGGAGTCCCTGCTGGAGCGGGATTAGGCTTTGTCATTGGTGGAGGACTTGGAGCTGCACATCAAGCACTTTTATTACGTGATGGTCCAACAGGTTTTCATCCTTACATTCGACCAAGATGCTTTCCAATTAAGGTGATTTTTTTAAAATGATTTCGAAACGAGCGTACATTGAATTGACTGTGCTAATGTTTCACAAATCTAATTCTTCATTATTTGAAACATTCGTTGTCTTTGTTTTTAATATAGATTACTCTTCTAATTCTGGCCATGATGGCTACGTTAACAGTAGTGAGTATATTTGTCCTTGTGGTTCCAGGTAAATCAATTATCAATTTACTTAAAAATTTGGTCATTCAATATAACCATCCGAAATTACGCGTACAGAGGGGTGCTCATATTGTATTGACGAACCTTCTTGTTTTTAATTTCATTATAGTGTCTGTTGGAAGAATTGTAATGAGCTATTGGCTCTCAAACTCAGAGGAGCCTGTGCACGAACTTTATACAACGGCTAGTGGGCTTTATGTCACCTGGCTTGTGATTCGGGCTTTACTTCTTGTAGGAACATGGATACCGAGAGGATGGTCTGCAGTTTGGGCTACAACCAAAAAATGGAGTGTGATGGTGCGTTTTAATAAATGAATTTTAATTTTAGCTTTGTAAAAAGAGCTAAAAAAATACCTTAAGAAGAGGACACAAGTTTTTATGTCCTCTTCTTACACTTATATAAACTTCTTTCTACTCATTCTGTACCTAATTTTTAAAATTTATGAATTACTTTGGTAGCTATTCAAGACACTTTTGGTTATTAACGGAAAATGCGGGGGGTTTGTTTCAATTGGTAAATTTCAGTTTGGTCTGATGTCCTTTCAGTTGGCCAAAGCGGCAGTAGCAGCCACTCTATTAATTGGCGTAATTCCTTATCTGTGTGGACTTCTTTTCGAGCTCGTACTCATTTCCCCACTAAGAGTTCCCATCAATCAATCCCCGATTTATCTTTTTGGGGAAAATTGGGTTATGGGAACCTTGTACATTAAAATAGGTACGGTAATTGTTCTCAAAAGAAAGGTTATCATTCAGCGGGATGAGCGCATATGTAATTTAAGAATATATTTATCAATCTATGCAATGAATGAGGCAAATTAAGGTAGCTCTAAATGACCTTATTAAAGTTCAGAATAATACGTAAACAGATATTAAAACATTTGGTATTGTGGTACAACTACAATAATTAAGACCTATTCAAAAACTGTACTCATAATAAGAGATTCCTTTTGTTTTTGACATAGCCTGCGCTAGTGCGATGATGGGACCTCCCAATTTCTGGCTTAGGCTTGTGTTGGAAAGGGTAAGCATTTTAATATGTATATTAAATATTATATTATTGAGTATTATTGGATAATTAATTGATTGTGGTATTTAAAATGTATGCGTTTGCTTTATTCAACAGATTTATAATGATGGAATTCGTAACATTAATTTAAATTTAAGTAAGTTTATATTCCATGAACATTGTCATCTTTCATCAAAAGGAATAATAATAATACGTGCATTGTGCATTCCAAATAAAATTTTAATATGTTTTTTCTTATGTTTTTTCCAGTTTTTAAAAACCTGGCGGCTCCTTGTATTGAGCGTCTTGGTCTAGGCCTTGCAATTCCTTATGTGATAAGCCAGAGTATCGTACCTATATTTGGTTAGTATGAAAGCAAACGATCATTTCATTAAGCAATTTGATTAATATATGGCATGTTTCATTTTTGTTCATGCTCGACGTTCAATTGAGTTATAATCATCATCTTGTATTTTTATTTTTCCAGTGCCGAACTTAGAGACGCAAAATCTGATTCAACGAAGAATCTACCCATTCTTGCTAGTTATTTCACTGGGCATTGGAATTGTTTCCTTCCAAATTCGCCAGTTTAGAAAACTATACGAACACATAAAGAATGACAAGTAAATGAACTTTTCATTATTTCACTAGCAAAACTATAATTCTATCCAATAGTTTGAGTGCAAAATGTTTATATTTCTTTTCCAATATTTTGTTCTTCTTTTTTTTTAGGTATTTAGTTGGGCGTAGACTTGTAAACTATGAGAGACCACCGCCATCACCACCTGTAATTCCCTCTGTCCCTCAACCTCCTCCAGCTGTTATGGGACTATAAAAATTATTAAATTTCGCAGTACATGTTTTGTGTGTGAACTACGTACGTGAAACTTTTTGCTTTACTTGTAAAAAACTACTACTACAAAATTAATCGTTTATTTACAATGGAAATGCAATAGTTTTAAAAAAGAAAATCAATTAATTGCTAGACTTTTTTACGGATTTGTGAGACAAAAGTTTTAGAGTGTGACTGCTATCCGAGAAATCGTCACGGAAGTTCAATGTTCGTGAAACGCATTTGTGGTGAAGAAGAAAAAAAAAGTCACATTATTGAGCGTGTGGAAAACAAAAAAAAAGTCACATTATTGAGCGTGTGGAAAACAAAAAAATATATACATGTATTGAAGGTTACAATTTATATGTAAAATACGTATTACTATTATCTACCTACCTATACTACACATGTACTTCTGTCAGTAAAATATGGTTCAACTCTAATACCGTGTTTGGGGTGTGAATGTGAGCGTGTGTATGTTTGTTTGTTTGTTTGAGTTGAGCGTGATTGTTACGCAATGACTGCAAGACTGTTTAGGCAAAGATTTTTGTGATTTAGGCTAATAAATTGTACTTGAATTTATTACTATATCTACACATAAGTTATTATCCTTTTTCCGGAATTAACGTTATAGTCAGTCATAGTAAGATTATGATTGTTTCTGTTTTTGTAGGGGTTTGATTTTTTCTCAGTGCGCATATGATTTGACTGTTTAAAATAAACTACTTATAAATAATCTAAATCTATATATGAATGTGTCCACGCAAAAGAAAAAAAGCTAGGGAATGTGAACCATTTGGTAAAGCCTTACCTAAAAAATAACCTATTTTTGTCTCGTAATTATAATGATTTCTCTTGTATTTTTCAGCTTTATTACTCAGTGAAGTAGTAATCAATATATATATATTTAGAAATATATTGCATACATGTGGATACTATAAAGATCATATGAGGTCGTCTACCCGAAAACTCACTTTTTTCCATATTGGTGGACAACAGAACATGAAGAATCTTTTAAGGCAAGTTTAAACCTTTTTTACTGATAAAAAGTGATTTAAAATCGTTAAACTCCTCCAAAAATTCGATATTAAAGTAAACCGATGATTTGTGTTTTTTTTGCTCTTGAATTTGAAATCATTGAGCAACTTATTGAGCCATTACTCGGAATCTATATATTCGCGTATGACTGGTTTTCTTATCGGCTTCTTCATATAGTACAGGAATTATGAATTATATACATATATAAAAGACTCTTTGAAAAAGAGTAATACCTATGTAATATAAATTTTGGAAGGATTTTCAAATTATAACTTTCTCCTCCTATATATACATACTAATACTAATCGATTATTATAATGTATTACTATTGAAATACGGAGGAGAAAGTACAGATGTAAGTTAATTATGAAAACCGTCAAACGATCCAAAGCACCGTTTGGTATGGGTCGGATTTTTTTAGTCAAAATCTTCTACACTAAATGCATATGTATTTTATAAGTTTAAGTTTGTCACGGATTATGTATATGTGACAAGAGTTTTATGATAGGTGGTTGTGTATATTCTCCTAAGGTGTATGATAATTAAAGATATATATCGCAGAAAGTATGTATTTCAAAAAAACCAAAACCAAATCTGTAATATTTGATTTCAAGGTATGACTGTACACATTTCAATACGCATGAAACCTCAAAGCCATTGCCATTGCAAAATTATTTTGTATTTTATTTGAATCGCTTAGCCATTTGTTTTGCAATGCCATGTAATATTATTTACACAAGGTAATTTAATATTTTTCAAGAGTTAAAAAATAGGAAACAAAAATGAATACATTACAGATGTTTAATTACTTATATTAAACGGATTTCCATGCTGGATTCGATTTTCTCCCCAAATATGTTTGTGTAGTCAAATTATCTAATGATAAGTAAAAAAAAAATCTTTATTTTTCCGTTCAATTACTATTATTATGTGTGTCGTTGTATTATTAGCCAATATTGTTATTATTAAATTGTTGTTTTGATTTCGCATATGAGATGAGTTCTATTTTTTTTTTTTGCTTTTTATCCTAGAAATATGTAGTATACATGATTATCAGTTACATACGGAGTTTTCGTTTGTAATCCCTCTCACAACTCACTACATTGTTTTTATTTAGCAGTCTTCCTACACGTACAACTGATGGATTTGTGTGGGTAAAATAAGGAAATCTATACATGAGATTTCCCACAAATTTTGATTGAACAAGAAATATCGATAATAATAATTAAATTATTATCATTATTAACAACAACTATATATATATATATTGTTATATGTATACAATTCTGATGTGAACATGTGTCAACAGTATGTTATATAAATAAAAATGTTTACATACATATATTATAGACATCCGAGATATCCTATTGCGAGTAGTCGTTATATAGTTGAAATTGTACACACGGTGAATCTAGAACAGGAGATATCAATTACATGGATTTTCCTTTTATATATTTCACACATCGTACATAACTTTTTCTTGGCACTTTTTTTTTTACTTTTTTTATTTTCTTGACTCTTGTCTTTTTTTTATACGAGTGTGTGTGGTGTAGTGTGGAAAAAAACTTGACAGAGGTTAGATTTAGATTGTGAAACGTTTTCATTAGTCATAAAACGGTTGGACGATTGTAAAAAAGGCCACGCCACGCAATCTCACACACGGGGAGCTTAAAAATGTAAAATGTACGAAGAAAGAAATGTGCGAGTTGTAAAAAGTATGTATATATTTTTTCTTTTCCTTGTTTTTTTTTATTGCGGATGATGAAGAAAAGAAAGGTGAAAGCTCTATGTCGTCTTCACTTTCACTTGTTGAAATTTACATTTCGATTCCGAATTTTCATAGTCGTCGTCCTCAAGGAGCGATAGTACCTATACATATTATTTAGATTAGTACATTTTGTATCATGGTGTTTTCATCATAGAATAACGGTTCAATTTTTTGTGCCGAATGATTTAACACGTGAAAAAGTCAAAGGAGTACAAACCCGGTTAATGTAAACCAATTTATCCCAACTGCATAGCTCTGTGTCGCTTTATTCTCCACGTAGAGTCCGTTCAGGTTGGACTATATCAAAAATTCAAATATCACAGGACAATTCATCATCAATGTGAGAGTACTTTTTTTATCTTCTACATGTATAGGTATTCTTTCATCAGTTTGAGTTTGATCACATTCCCTTTGTCTCTGGGATGTTATTTTCTCAAAAGGAAAAAAATAAAAGTGCTTGAGAATTTTTTTCCTTCGTATTTACTCTCTTCCCATTGTTTATTCTGTATTTGTATTTGTATTTGATAGCAAACAAAAGGAGAGGAGATGTAATATACGATAATAATATCCCGTCCGATTTCCATTTTCGGACGTGTTCGCAACTCTCAAATATACCTCAGACCAAAAACGATGGAATACACAAATACACAGATGTGGAATTGAGTTTGAGTTTCCTTGTTGAAATTGCACCTACTCAACATGATATTAAATATCTGTATTACATGTTTGTTCTGGAAGGGAAATGGTGATTTTCCCCCTGTCGAATCCTGCTTTAGCTTTATCCACAGTCTAAATAAAATTCAAATTTGAAATTTCATCTTTGTCGTCTATACCCTGCTGTTTGCTGTTTGCTATTGGTGTTTACTGATGTTTTTTTTGTCGGAGAAAAGGAAAACTAGGGCAAAGATTTCAATTTTCAATTCAATTCCCTTCTTTCTATATATTGATTTCCAATGTTCAATGTCAATGTGCAATGCAATCTGTTTACGCACCATGTGTCCTCACATATATAAGGAGGTACGATAAAACATAAAATTATGGTACATATTTATGTACAGAGACGTATTTTTTCTGACGGGATCTACGAGATCCCGTTTTTTCAAAACACAAAAAAACAAATTCAAAATTGATTATTTTTTTTTATTTATAGAAATATAAATTGCGATTTCACAATCCGCATAATGTCTTGCATTTCATTCCAAGTCTATTTTGTTTTTATTAAATTTTATTCCCACACACACCACAGAATTCCTCATGAAATTCGGACGTTCACACAAAGAATTTGACAAACGAAATAATAGAATTTTGTCCGCACGCACTCTGAAAATGTAAACACTGTGGCAAACTATGTTCAAAAGAGGAAAAGTTGAACACGCAAACAAGAGTTTGTGTTTGTTTGTGTGTTTGTGTGAGATTTTTGAATAATATGCGAGAACGCAAACAGAAACACACTCGTTCATCATACATCAAATAAATAAATGAATGAGAGAGGATTCCATCAAAGCGGAAGTGTTTTCACATGCAAGTGCATAATGACATGCAACAGTTTTGAATGTGCACCATTTGAATGTGCACCATTTCCTATGTACATAAATAGTACTGATGTTGAGTAAATTTAGTTCATATAGCACAGCAATTGTTTTACATACTGATATGTACAAGTAAAATAGTCATAGTCTTTGGGGTTTTCTTGGAAATACAAACTGTACTACCTACTGCATAAAATTTCGAGTTTCCTTAACTTCTTGACTGGACTCGACTGGAAAATGAATTGTCAATAGTTTTACTTGTCCAATTATCAATATGGCAGCTACACTATATTAGGATTTATGATCATTAACATGAACATTTTGTTTCAACTCTTGGGAATGAAGATGAAGGGAATGAGTTTGTTTTGTGCATGCATTGGTATAGTTTTTTTTTCTTTTTTTCATTTCATGTTTGGAATACAAGGGAAAGAAATAGAGTACATAAATATAAATGGAACTCTTGAATTATTTGTAAAGTTTCCTTACAAATCATGCCCGTTTTTTGTTATTTGTCAGCTCAAACCTAATAAGATGCAGTTTGGATTTTCCAGTGTTTTCTATAGTGAGTATACAAAACAAACTCGTGGGCATACTCAAAGCTCACACACTCTTTCTACCATACTTTTCGCTTCTTTTGCTCTCTCTCTCTCCTCTCACTTGCTTGTACACCCGTAATAAATATAAAAGTAAATCATAGACAGTAAAAACAAAATAGGGACTTGAAAAGAGTCTACATACCTAACAAGAGAAACAAAATTGAACAATAAAGGTAAACGTAAAAATAACAAACGGAAATTGTGGAACAAAACGAAACATGTATTTTTTTACGAGTACTTTTGGTGTTCCGAATTCCGAGTTCAAAGTTGAATGTAAATAATATGTAATACGTATACTTTGGGCATACAGTACAGGATTCGGATGTGATATGTTGTAGGAGGTACAACACTTTCTTTTGAATCCCTTTCAATATGGCTCGAGATGATTCGAAAACTCTCTTTCTTTGGTTCTCTTTAACTGGAAAACAATGAAACCTATTTTCCCATTTCTGACGTCTCCTCGTTCCTCACTCTTCGTCTTCCTTTCCTCCTTCACTTTTTTTTGTGTGTGTGTATTTTGTAGGAAATGAGAAAGGGAAACGGAGAAACCAAGTACAAAGAGAACACGGGCAAATGTAAACGTTGACATGAGAGCAAATACAAAATACAAATCCTTTTTCATACACTTTCATTTTCCATTTCATTTTTTTCTTGTATCAAAAAGTGTACTGTGTAGATCATGAGTTTAGCTAACAGTGACAGCGTACTGAATTCGTGGACACGGACAAGGACACAAGTCTCTATCTGATTTTGAACAAAAAATGAAAGAAGGGAAAGTACAACTCTGTGTTCCTGTGTGTGTTGTGAATGTAGTCACGTTCATTCATTTGTATTTGTATGGGAGTCATGGAAAAGCTCCCTCAACCAACAAGGAAAAATCTACTCAAACTCAACCCCATGTCCTTTCATCCACAAAAGAAACATTCGCTCAACTTGTAATTAAGCTCAAATGTCTTGAAAAGCCGATCCAAAATTTTCTATACGAGCAAAGAGGCTTAAATAAATAATACTTAAGGTCGAACTTTTCTCCTTTCCGCCTTTTTTTTCATCGAACCAAAAAGAACTCTCTCTCTCACTCAAAAAAAAGAAGAAAATCCTTCATTTCTATAGAATTTTATTTCTTACGTCTTAACTAACCTTCTCTTTCCCTTTTCCCTTCAAACTTTTTAATCCGATTAAATAATTCTCATCGCTCGTCGTCGTCCGTCCAAACATAAGTCTGACCAAAGAAAATCCCTTTTAAACTCCCATTTGGAAAGAGAATCATGCCCCGGAAAAAGATTAAAATTGCCATTTTCGACAGGTATTTATTTCCCCCACAAAATATATATATTCCATTCCTAATGCGAATGATTTCAGTCAAAGAATAAAATTTCTATTTCATCTCCTTTGTTGTTTTTACTACAAATATTTTGGTATACATTCCGAAGAAATATTCCGCAATCAAATGACTGTAAATTTTACATATTTTAAAATTCTAATTCTGTCATCATCCCAATTTTCCATAATTTTTAATTTCAGTGTAAAAAGTCAAAAGTCTAGTCAAAATTGTAAATTCCTCTTCCCTGAAAAAGATAAAGAGTCGAAGGGAAATAATTGTCCCTCCGTTTCCCTTCAAGAAAAAAGTAAAGAGAGGAATCTGGGATAATAAAGAGAGCTTTGTATAATACTGCCAAAACTGCAGTTTTAATGATAAATCTGATTAGGATTTGGACGAGGGAAAGGGAAAGGGATTATTCAAACTCGTGAAGTATTAATTACTTTAGGCTTGGAACTCTCGGAATAATAATTGGTCCTATGGTGGTTCTTTAGTCGAGTCTCGTTAGTCCCTACTTTTTTTTTTTCATACGCTCCGGGACTTGCTGACCTAGAAAAGAATGTTGGGGAATTGGTGCTACGCAGTTCAGGTCGAGGACAAAGTCTGGATATGGAGAAAGCAAAAGGAAACCGAGAGGGGAGAGAAAAGTAAAAAAAAAAAAAAAAAGTGAAAGTATGCCGTTGTCATTGCCGTAGCCTTTGCTGGCAATGGAAAATGGAAAGGGGGGAAGAGAAAGGCTAAGAGAAAGTGTCGTATCGTAATCGCAAAGGACTTTCACTGTACTTTACACTTTACACGTCTATAGCTCTCTCTCTGTCTCTCTCTCACTCTTTGCTATTTATCACAGTCCAGGCGGAGGGAGGATGAAAGAGCCAGCAGTACTATAGTAGGCACAGATATGTGACGTGAAAGTAGGTGCTTGCTCTATATTCGCTCAAAGAAAGTCCGTGCTGCCTTACTCTTATTCTGTAGGGTTGAATTTTGGATTTTGAATGTTGGATCGTGAGCCGTTTGAATCTCCGGAAGGGAAAACCTCTGAGAATCGGAAACGCGAATCCACTAAAACAATCCATAAATGTCCTGCTCTTTCATCCTTTATCTTTTTCTTTCTCTCTCTTTCTCTTTCTCTTGAAATTCACCCTTAAATTTTGAATCTACACAAAGACATTTTGTATCCATCAAATATCTCTAAATCCCTCCAGCAAGTTTCCAACCTCGCTTTCCTATAGACTCCATTTCCACGACTTCTAGGGTACTATGAAATTTGTACGCTTCCTTCAGATCCTTTTGTATTGTATTGTATGTACATGAGCACACTGGCAGAGACGACACACGTTCGGGCTTTTTCATCTCTCTCTCTCTCTCTCTCACTCTCCCTTTATCCTTTTCTCAACGAACATTCCTTGCTTGTGTAAATATCCAGGTCAAAGCTCATCAGTTGAATGAAAGCCAAGTCAACGCTTGTCTACAGTCTATACTATTTTCCCTTCTCATTTTCCCTTGAACACGAGGGTTAGAAAAAAGCAAAAGAGAGAGAGAGAGCAGCAGCAAAGAAATTCATCTGCCCTGCCAAAGGGCGAAACCAAATAACTTCTGACTTGAGGGTTTTTTCCTCTTCATATCATCCTCCGATTTCTGTATGTACAGATATTATATTTTGTAGCATGCATTTTCCTCATTTCACATTGCATTCCATTGCATTGCACATCTCATAGCCGTGTAAACTTGAGGAATGGAAATTTGAGCGTTTTTATTGTCAATTGCCACAACTATACGCTTATTTTTTTTTTTTTGTACCTTCATATTTAACTGTACTGAATCATTTTTTTATTATTGCCTGACAAAAAAAAAATGAGGAAACTTTTATGAAATGTTGAAGGTATTTTTTTTTCATCTTTTGCCTCTCTTTTCAAAATTCCAGAGTCAAAATTCCATGTGAGGATAAAAAAAAAGAGAAGGGAATGCTTGTACGATAATATGTATTTGCTATTAGATTTCTTTGAAGAATTTCTTCCTCAGTTGTACAAATACAAATACAGATGCGGATTGTTGAGGAGTCGTCACAAGTGGAAATGAATTTAATCTGGTCCCTTTTCTATCGTCTTTCTCACAGAGACTGTCACATTGACTGTTTATTCAAATCAGCTTGTTCTCAATTCCTTGTCGGTCTTGTTCAAATTCAAGGAATTTCAACGTGACGCTTGGCAAATAAAATTCATTGTATTACTTTTATACTTTCCTCATAGTTTAAAGTCGATCGTTATCGCTTGACACGCGGGGTTTTTTTTCTTTCTTGCCATTGGAAATGTGTGACCTTATATTTTGGTGTAGCATATGAAAATTTTGGTGGTAGTTTTCCTCATTGAACATATTTTTGATATTGTATGGATTGTGGAGGATTGTACATGAGCATGGAATATTGCATGGATGAGACGTAACGACTGCCCCATTTCACGCCTAGTAGGAGTTGTTTCCGCTTTGATGAACCTTCTTCCTCTCTCTCTCTCTCTATTTCTCTCTACACACATGAGGATCGACCTTAAATTATGGCTCTACAATTTCCTTGAGAATCCTCTCTCAATTCCATATCGTAGTTTCACATTTTCCCGTTTTCGGGTTTTCGTGTATTCTCCACTTTTCGACTTTTCGAGTTTTCGAGGTTTTTCTGGGAATTCTGGGATATCCAAGACGAAAAGAGTAGGCACAAAAGAACGAGAGAGAGAGAGAGAAACAGAATGAAATAAACTGCAGTTGGTTTTATTCTACATGCAACTGCTACTTCTACGACTACGAGTAGTTGAATTTGAATTGGAATGAAATGGAGATTCGGGCTTCTTCTATCCGAATGGCTACATACTATTACAGCCCACCAATGCCACTGCCACTGCCAACTGTACTGGTGGTGCTGGTTAGTGGCTTCAGGCTTCAGTTGAATTTAAATGTATTCGCTTTCACATTCCCTGGCAAAAAAAATGGAGGGGGGGAAGAGAAATTCGGAAATTTTGCAAATCTTTCTTGGGCAGCAATCCACACAGTTACCATGAGCAATCAAATTCAGTCAAGCGGTTAATCCAAGTGGATTTCGTATATCCTTATCTACATACACTTTTTTTACTTTCTACATTCTTCAGCTACGTTTACATATTCATCAAATATCAGATGGATAAAGAGGTGAGAGAGAGAGAGAGTGAAAGAAAGGAAATCCTCTGTCTGTTTTTTTGGTACACATTTTTATCAATAGCTCAAGTTTTCAAGTGATTTACAGTTTGCTTCTCCCCGTTTTTTATACGGGATAACTCTACAGATCAAAAAAGGCCCTTGAACTTTCTCTTTCATCCTTGAACGAATTTCACACCTTTGTTTCATGCGGATCAGTCGAGACCCTGCACGTGGATTCAATAAATCTAAACTACTTCTATCTTTCGTGGTAACTTCACCACACCACACCAGCAAAAAAAACAGGCTAGAAACCACCTATGCGACAGAATCCCAATTGGAAAACAAATCACACGGAGATTTCCAGACTTTCCCCAAGTTTCTCAAGGGTTTGTAATTATGATACCATTGGAATCTTGTGGTAACTAGTTTTATGTGTCAAATCCTCATCCTCTTCCTCTCGTCTTCAGTAATACAAACAGGAAAGAATTCCACCTGGCCAACCAACTATTTTTGTATATGCGTATATATCGTATATATATATATATATTTATTTGCTTTTTTACTGGGGGAAAATTCCTTGAACTTGATTTGAAACTGTAGGTGCTTTTCTCATTTGGTTTCTTGTCTCACGATGAGATTCCTTGGGAAATTTACGGGGGAGGGAGAAGGAAATAAAACTTAAAGGTATTTGTATTTGTTTGTACCGTACTTGAATTTTGAAGAGAAAGTTAGAGGTGGAGAAGAAGGGGAGAATAACCGGCAGGGACTTGGAAACTAATCTACTAGAAATATAAGAAGAGTGGAAATTGCGAAAACTTGGTTTTGGCTTTGGAGTGATCGTGTGTGCCCTTCTATCGTATGTACATGTACATGGTTCAGGCCATGGCTAAACTTACTGTCGCAGTCGCATCGTCTCGAATCGAGTCCAGGAACAACAAAGCAAGGAAAGAGCTTAAAATATGATCATGAGACTTTTCCTTATTACTCGTTCTGTTTCTAGTATACATACCCTATTGCTTTCCTTGACTTGAGCTGGCTATGCCCAAAAGTTTTTTCCATCGTGCTCTTCAACTCTTCACGTGTATGTGTACAAAGCTAAACATTCTACAATCTACTTTTCTCATTTCTCTCGCTCACTCTCTATAAATTGTGTTGTGTCTGTACTTGTGCTTGTGCTTCTACTTCTACTTGTGGCTGTGGCAAAACTTTCAAGAAATCACGCTGTATTTCTTTGGAAACTCGTTGTTTGAGATCAAATCTCATATTTTATCTCCATGACCAGGAAATGTAATGAAAGGGAAACGTGAGAGAAATCCATGGAAGGACGGAGAGACAGCTCAAATTCTTACCAAACTAATTACGAGTGTAGGTAATATTTTGTTTAAATTTTAAATCAATGTCAAACTTGTTTCCCCTTCGTCCCCTTGATAAAACACATAAAATACATTTCACTGACTCCTCCCCCCATATCGTTGGTACTTTTAATTCAAAGCTGAGTACCTTAACTTAATTTAGTTTTAACTTATTACAAAATTTATTAGTACAAAGACAGGCACTAGTTTTTTACATGGAGGCATACTTTTCTCACTTATTACTGGGAAGCAAAAGACAAAGACAAAGAAAAGAGAGACTCAACAGTGTTTTGGTTCACTGTTCACAAAGTCCCATTGAACATTTAGCATGAAACTTTCTTTTACTTTATTACTTTTATTTTCATTTGGTGCATTTTGCAAAAGAAAGTAGTAAAAAGTGACAGTAAAACAAAGTTGTGAATTGTAAAAAAAAAGAAAAAAGACCTTTGAGCATATATGCTTGAAGCATTTCATTGGCCGATAAAATAAAATATGAATATCTCGAGTCCGCTTCATAGCATAAAAAAAAAATTATGTATATACAGACGGAGAAAAGAAAAAAAAAAGTATTATTTCCGAGCTCTTTCTGAACACTTGACAATCGTATCTAGATTCCCCCCCCCCCCTTCTTTTTGCATACAATGTACTTATACGATATAATGTAATGAATGCTAATTTACTGAGGGCGTTTTTTTTTTGGTATAAATTTCTAACACCATGTTCAACACTTACATTTTCTAATATATATTCCCAGTTCTTTTATTTTTCCTTTATTTCTTTTTACTACTCTCTCATACATTCACACTTTTTTTTTTTGTTAAAGGAGGAATAAAAAAAAGGATAAAATATCAGTTGTTCCATCCTGAAAAGACTTGGAACTTGGAGTCTGTGTGTTGTTGGGAATGGAAATTGAAGATACAAACTTGAAACTCAAACTAAAACTAAAAGAAACTGGAGGCCATATGAGTACTTTCATACGATGGGACTCTCCTTTCAAGTGATAAGTGATAACATGTGTGGAGGACGGGGAAAGTGGCGAGAACAAGAACAACCAAATTCAAATGTATGTATTAACTACACACACTTACAGAAACAGACACACACAGACACACACACACGGAGAAACAGATGTATCTTATCGATATGTACATTGTGCACAGAAAAAAGGGAGAAGGAAACAGTTGGATCCACATCAACCAAGTCGTGTGGAGAATTCAGAATTCAGAGTAATACTAAAAATTCGACGTCCTAGATGACGAAGGAGTTTTTTTCTATAAGCAGAAAACTCGACAAGGACTCTCAAAATCATGTATACTCTCGTACTTTTTCGTTCCACATTTTCCCTCTATTTACTATTTACTATTTACATTTGGAAACAAGAGTCAGAGAGAGAGAGAGAGAGAGAGCGAGAGAGAGAGAGAGAGAAAATCACACGAATTGCATGCGTAATATCAAGATCAGTCTGATTATGGTATTTACATACAAAATACGACTCGAAACTGCAGAGATCAAGAGAGATTATATGAGATCATTTGGTCTGCACATTGTACAAAAACAAACGGTGACTTTATGCAGGCGGAAAGGAATTTACAAATCCACATAGTCTCCCACTAAATTCTAAATTCTAAATGCCTTCAGTGCGAGCGAACAATGAACGAAAGTACAATTGAAAGAAATATCGTGGAAATATACCAAATACCTAAATGCTAGACAGGTTCACCTATTTATATGTATATTTATGTTTATTTTTATGGCCACCCAACACACCAACATGCTTCCACACATTTCTATACCTAATGTTAATTTCCTCTATAGCTTTTCTATTAACGTGCAATGTTGTCATTTCAATTGGTTGTTCCCCTCTATGTTTTTTGTTGTTGCATAACTGCAATGAAATTGGCAAAAAGAGAATGCTCACTTTCACGGACGACGCGGACACACAAAGTGTAGTATGTATTTGCGTTGGGTATTTCATATGAAAATGTTGCAGTATAATTTTAACGTCAGACTCAAAGAGAGAGCGAGAGAGAGCAGAGGGCAGCCTTCTGTTTTCCCTTCTGCTAAACGTCTATGTAAAAAATGAGAATTTACAATATTAAAGAGCTCTAGCAGGCAGAATGGATGATAAATGAATATATAAATTGTATACGACTTGTTCTCTTTCTGCTGTTTCTGTTTCTGCTTCTGCTCCTCTGTTTTTTGGGGGGAGTATTTATGCCTTTTTTCTGTTTCTGTTTCGGTTTTACAGACACTTTCTCTCGGTATAGACTCAAATAACTATTGTATAAAATAGAAATGGAGAATGGATTTTTACATGTAAGTGGGCTGAGAGCTCTCCGGACATTCATAAATATGCGAGAATATTGTCCGTAAGTACAAGGGAGGTTTTTATTTTGATAGTAGAGTTGGAGAAGAACATCCGGAAATGGGAGTGAGAGCGGAATAAAGGAAGAAAAGTATTCTTTACCCTTTGTTGAACAAGCTTTAACTCAATTTGACTGCTTTCTTTTTCTTTACTACAGCATTTAGAGGGACCAATGAAGGGATTTGAGAGCTCCAACGAAACATTTCATTCTTTATTTATTTATTTTTAGATTTCGGGTTTCGGATTTCTGATTTTGTATTTGGAATTTCGCGTTTCGGCTTTGGATGTTTCCATATAATTTCACCCTGTAATTTTGCTAGTTCTTCAGTTGTGGCTGTACATATAACTTTGGTAAGAAAATAGAAAATAAATGCTGACGTGTCATGGCATTTAGCGGAATCTGCTGGTTAATGCATTCTACCAAGTGTCGACATTTTCCTCAAAGCAAAAGCACCGAACCATAAAAGGATTTACTACGGATTTCCAAGGATTTCTCTTGTATTTTCCTTTGTGAAGGATTTTTTTTTCTCCCCATTTTATTTGCATGATTAATTCCCAATATTCCACTCATTTGACTGAATCATAATAATCCCTTGAAAAAGGGTTTTTTTTCCTTTCGATGATTCGTATAAGTAATAATAAAAGCCAAAAAAAAAAAAAAAAGTGATGGCTGCTCACCTGATGACAATTCTTGTACCACCAGGCTCCATGATATTTTTGTGCGCAGTTGATGGTTCTATCCAGATCATTATCCCGATCTTTGGTGGAGAAGGACATTCCATTGTGATAAGCCATCGAGTCCCCTGGAAATCAAATGGTAGTAGGTACATTCGTATAATTAGAGTGTTCACAGCTCAGTTTATCTTCACATTATTCCAAATGGGTTTTAATTTATTCACTATTTACGATTCAGATTCGGATTCGGATTCGGATTCAGAGTTTATCGGTGAACTTGAACATGACTTTGACTGACGATTTTCTTGGGGAGGAAAGTGAGGTTTGTCATGTAATGTAATGCAATGTGAAGGAAAGTTGAGTGTCGTGTGTCCTAATACTCGTGACAAAAATCGACACGAACGTGGGAGAGTGGATAATTAAAAGGATTTTTCTATAGCATAGCTTAAACGGAGACAGATGCAACGACAAACTTGAGCTTTTCTTTTCCACGCAAGAATTCCCGTCCTCAGTTGTTCGGGTGTTTGGTGTTCGGTATTCAGTATAACTGACGGACGTACATATGAGTGTGTGTGTGTGTCTGAGTCTGTGAGAGCTTATGGTTTGGTATGTTATGTACAAAACGAAACGAAACGAAGGAACTATGAGCAATAGCACTTGAGCATGATTAATTTCAACGCTCCATTTCTGTCACAGTCATATTGTGACAGCTCAAGTATTTTATTGAAGAATGCAATCGAAGCCGAGTCCACATTATTTTTAGTTCTGGCGTGTGTGTGTGTTGTGTGCGTGTGCTCTCATGTGTCTCTCCATGTATATATCTCTCTCTGTATGTTGGAGCACATCAATCTTGTCTTGGAGCTTTCATCGTTGCCAAATATTTTTCTCTGTGTGTTTTTGTTTCCGAGTGGCGAGTATTACAGTCATATAAACTCATATCTTCATATACTCATGTCGTAAGTGAAGGAGAGGAGAAGAGTGGTGCAATTCACCAATTTCCCATCACATTGCTATTTCTATTGCTATTGCTATTACTGTGCATATGAAAAATCGAATGTCAATCTCAAGGAAATGCGCACTTTTGTGCATATTTAAATATACCAAACAAACAGACACATCTGGCTCTCCCCTTTCATTTCATCCCAGCAAATTATAATTTCCGTAACCCATTTTTGTTTTGCACACACATTGCAATTATTTTTCATTTTCATTCCTATTTTTATTATTTGTCACGCTTTGCATAATTTTTCACGTCAAGTTCAAGAGACAAGAGACAGCTCCAATTTTCTCATTGCTTTCATGAACTCACTCGTCACTGACGAGTCGTCAGTCACTCAAAAACTTCCATTGGCAAATAAAATATTATTTTGACGGGTTCGTTTGGATTTGGATTTTGAATTAATTTCTGTACATATATCTCTGCAGATAAACTGGTTCATGTCCCAAAAAATCAAAATAATACAGATAGTAAAAGTAAATTTGACGTTCTTATTCCTTTGTATAGATTATAAACAATAAACACTAAAAAAGAAAGGACATCAAAAAATTGTGCAAACAGGAAATGCTTCAAAAATGGCTGTCAAAATCCGTCAAAACGGTAGTCGATAACATTTATTTTTGGTGTAGTGTGGAGAGAAAAAAGCTCAAGACATGAAGATGAAGAGTCACGTGTGTAAAAGACGTTTGAAAAGTCAGAAGTTTGAAGATTCTTCAAGATTGAGCAAATGTGAAATGGAAAATGGGGAATGGAGTTGTGAGTCGATTGTCGATTGTCGTCGATGTCTATGTTCTGGGCGATTAGAATCGGATTAGTAGTCAGCAGAGCAAGCATCTTTCCTCGTGACACTATTTATGACATGTCATAAAAGGATCCTTAATCCTTAACGGTACACACGAACACACACTCCTTCTCCTCCTCCTCTTCACATTGCATTCATCCATCCATCCACACGGTGGAGACTACTGGAGAGAAAGAAAGAGCAAGAGAGAGAGAGAGAGAGGACACATTTCTTATTTCCATGGTCCGTCGGAGTCACATTCACATTATCCACTTTTTACAACTTGAGATCATGAACAAACTGTTCAAAAAGTCCAAGTGTACTTCCATCACTCCACTTTCTCCTGCCTTCCTTCCTTCCTTCTTTCACGTCTCCATCCTTTCTATTCTATAAGTTCGTTTTCCTTGTCACTATCACGCAATGTATGGTATGATAATGCACCGTCATACGATGCACCGTCAAAGTCTCTTAGTGACATGCAATATCCAGCGTCGTACATTGAGAGTACAAAAGCTCGTCTACAATGTTGACTTGAATTCTCTCAAGTATTAAGACTCGAGACTTTATTTTATTGAACAACTTAAATTTCGGTTGTACATTAAAAGCTGGACAATTCTCTGATTCTCATGTGTTCAAACTCTCTCTCTCTTTCTCTTTCTCTTCCCTCGTGAAATGTGACGAGCATATTCCAAATTATTTTATTTCCCATCCTAAAATCCAAATTGACTTTGTCTCTCTTTTTCTCTATGTCGTTTTACTTTCTCCCAAAATTTCATTTGACTTTCTCTCCCAAAATAATCCAACTTTATTTATAATCATCCCACATCAACGAGGATCCTTCAGGAAATTGAGCCTCCCTGTCTCATTGACAATAAATAATTGTAAATGCTCCTCCATTCCATTTTCAATTTTCCACAGTAAAATGAAAGTGTCTTTGTCTGTGTGTCATTAAAAACTTTTATTCGACGCCCACACTCTTGTTTTCTTCTCATGTTTTGAGAATAGTGAAAGAGAGAGAGAGACTTAAAAAAGGAAATAACCCTTAAAATTCAAAGCTCAGGGAGTCGTTCCAAATTTCAATTTTCTCAACATAAACACACAACACAACAAACAACACGTTTGTTTTATTTTATAAAGGGAACTGACAGGATTAAATTTCAATGGCAGGCAATTCAATTGAATGTTGACTTTTTTTGATGGTCAATCTCAATTCAGAATTCAGAATTCTTCAGAGTCCAGAGGAAAGCATTGAACTGAATTCAATTTGCCTTTGAATAAAGAAAGATGACAAAGAAAGTTGTGGATTTGAATTTCATGTTTGGCATTTTGATTTTGATGGCTGGGTGTTTGGCTGTTAGAGGTGATAAATCAAACTATCAAGTTGAAGGGAAAAAAACAATAACATTTGATATTGATCCCTTGGGTTTGAATTCTGGCTTGTTTTTTCCTCAAAAAAGCAAGATCTAGATCGAGATAGAGTAAAGTCCCGCATGCACATCTCCCTCATCCAATGACACGATGAAACAAAAGGTTAACTAGAAAAAACTGGACATGAACGCATTAGCAGGAGAGGAAGAGCGTGAAGAAGGAGAAGAAGATGGATTGAAGAAAAATCGAGATCCAAAGTCCAAAGTCCAAAGAGATTTGTAACCGGAAAATGGGAGAAAGGTCACGGTTTTGTTTTTTACTACACGATTTGAACCATTTTGAACGAGATTTGAAATCCCAAAGCCAAAGCCAAAGTCAGAGCCAAAGTCACATCCTACATACTAAATGAAAATCCATTTTTTCCATTATTTATGACTTGGCCTGTTTCTCCGTTTCTCTCCTTCCAAATTCCCATCAAACTTGCCCAGGAAATTCCTTTCTCTTCTCTCTTTTCTTTAGAAAACACTCGCACAATTTCATTTTCAGCTAAAAAAAAAAATGCAAATTTAAATGCGAATTTCCCACGTCCCAATTTCCATTGATTTTCCCCCAAAACGGATTTCCTTGATTACTTTCAGACTTTGAGCTTTGAGAGTAAATTAGGTTTTTTGATTTTTGCGCAAGCATATAGATTTCCTGATAAAAGAGCGTCACATTGGAATTCTATCCGTATAGAACTGGGAATTCTTTGGGAAATTTCGGGAATTGAATTGACACGAAAATTCACAGGGGAAACATTGTAAAAACAGTCTTTATTTGTTGCAGGAGTCCCCATTGAAATTTCTTATACATTTCGTAACGTACTACGACGATAAAAAAAATAAGTACTCTGTCAACGTTTTTTTTTTTTGATAGAGAGCTAAAAACGAAGAGAAGAAAAGAACAGCCCGTTGACAATTGATCAAAGCCCTATGTAAATTTGCATAAAGCAGACGTATCAGTTGCCTGTCCATGAATTTGTATGTCTGTCGTCGGAGATGGAGGCCGATGACAATAGGAATAGGAGGAAAATGACGAGAGAAAAGTGAATATTCCATCGTATGTCGTGTCATATCGTTTGGGCTCTCCATTGTTGTCAAATGATGAAAGCAAGTCCAAGAGAGACGGAACTCGACTAGATTTCGTCAGCGACGAGAAAAATAAAAAACGCATAGTATAGAGAAAAAAGGAAGGATAACGATAAAATGGCGAGTCTAACATAAAGTGTAAAAAAAGAAATACAAAACAGAGAATCTGCAATTTCCTATTCGTTTTCCTTCTTATTATTGTCACAACTTTCTCTCCCATCTCGCTTTTCTCCGCTCCGTTTTGAGTTTTAAAGGAAATAAACGACAAACTGCCTGAGCAAAAACAAAAATTTGAGCCTTCCATTCTTTTCTCCATAAAGTTATAAAATTGGTAGGAAAGTTGAAGAGAAACTCTTCAAGTCTAAAAAAAAAAAAACGAAAATGAAAATAATGAGCAAATCTGAAACATGGACTGAAATTCTGAAATCCGAGTCCATATTTATAAGTTTGAATTTCCAAATTTCCAATTCCAAATTCCAAAATCTGAATTTAGAACGTGAAATGAGGGAAGCGAATTTAAAGCCCCGGCTATAAATTCCATTTATATAGGAGTCAGACTCAAAAATGCAAAAACTGTGTGTGAAGAAAAAGGAGGAAGGAAAAGTGAGATGGAGAAAGATCAATACATAAAGATAATACAGTTTTTTTTTTTTTTGGTTTTTGCAACATGTTTCCTCCATGTTCTGAATCCGGAATCGTAAATCCATTTAAAAAACACGTGGGCATATCAAATTACGTTGTATATTCTTACTCAAGAAACTACAGATGACTATACTTTTATCAAAAAGGAGAAAACACAAGGACTTTCTCCGTCTCCGCCATGTCTACACAAACTCTCGTAGAAGGGAAGAAAGAGGAAGAAGAAGAAAAAAAGTTGGTAGGGAGAGTTTTACCTGCATTGCCAGAGTAATCAGCAACATGTAGTCGATACAGCTCTGTACTATTTGCAACTCGAAAGTAACCATAATTTGCCACACGAAAGTTTTTATCCCAATCCTGAAGCTCCACACGAAGTTCCTGATCTCCACTTTCAGTCAATTCCGCCAATGCACTCAAACCTTCAAAAAAATAAAAATAAAAAAAATCCCATACACAAGAAAGTAAAAAAAAAGAAAGAAGAAAACTCATTCCATTTCACATGTTAATTTCCACATCCGAATTTACATAATAACATCATAACATGAGGAAATTACTGGGAATTTGATGTCAATTTCAAAGCAACTACTTACTTACTTACAAAAAAAATTAAGATTTCTTAAAGAAACATTTCATTTCATTGGCCACCATTTTTTTAATACTATGGAAAGTTGGAAAGTATACATATATAGGGATTTATATTTGGTATTGGGTACTTCATGGTGGGAATTTGTAGAGCTGAATAGCCTGAATAGTTATAGAAAACCAGCCGTTGGGATAAAAATGACTAGAGAAAGTGTGAGGAAACGCTCTGGAGCGTGTGTGAGGAAATTGCTCTAGTTTTGGATTGTGAGGATGTAAAGAATAAATTGATGTTTGTGTGTGTGTGTGTGGGGCTGTGAGGACATTAGGGATTGCTATATTTGTGTGTGTAGTGTGTATAGTTATTGTGGTGAGGAGAGGAATGGAGCATATGTGGATAACTAGTGAAGAGATTACAGATTACAGATAGAGGAAGAGATTTTGAGATTTCGAGATGTGGAGATTTTGGAGTTGGAGTTGAAGTTGAAGTTGAGCGCGAGAGAGAGGAAAAATAGAGAGAGATGAAGATGGAAATGAAAATGCAATCACGTTTATGACATTAAAAGGATATTTTGTGCTGACCGAGCCAGACGTGGTTATACGGGGATCCAAATCCTTTCTCATAGTCTGTCCATGGTCGAAAGAAATTTTCTCGTGGAATTTGATGATCTTCCCGACGTTGGACGACTAACCATCCTCCTCCATCCGTTTCCAGGTCACAGTAAACCTACATTCAGTCAACCAAACCAACATCATTTTTACTCAACCTGCGTCATCATTTCTTCAATACAATCCCCCCAAAAAAATACGAATACAAATACAAAACTCTTCATTTTCTTCAGACTTTTCATATACATATCGTATTTCCCATATTTCCCCGCATATTTGTTAGCTCCAATTATTCTCATAATTTCACATCATCATTATCATTTCAATTTGGTTTTGATTTTGGTTTTTGTCCTCACAATTACAAAAAAAAAACCTCGTCTTCAAATTCCCCCCCCCCCCCAAAAAAAAAATCTCCACACCAAAATTTTGTAATTTGTAATTAATGTATGAATAAGACTACTTGGGAATGGATTGAAAAACCCGCTGGATGATAATTTACAATATTTTGTTTTATTATTATACAAAACTTTCATTTTTCTGGAGAATAAAAGGCGTTGTGAATTGTGTATAAATAAAGTAAATACACCCTGGTGGGAGAGGACATTTATTGTTTGGCCTTGAAAATCTCTATGTAAAAGGACAAGGACAAAAAGGAAAACTGGGGGAAAGAAATAGAAATGGGAATAGAAATATGGGTATGAGTTGGGAAAAATTCAAATAAATTCACCAAGTTATCGTTTGTGTGGGGGGACCGAGGACTCTGAATCCTGCAACTACTTATCGTTAGCTTAAGTTAGAGTCGCGCTCTCTTTCTCACATTCACATTCAGTTTCAGTTTCGGTTTCATTCTGAGAGGCAGAGAAAGAGAGAAAATCTAGTTCAAGTTCATAAAATGAAACTTTCTTCCTTTTCCTTCCTTTTGTTATGGATATGGACAAATGTGAGTAAGGGATACAGAGGAAGAGGAGAAAGAGAGAGACGCATCTCTCGCGCCTAAATTGATGATATTGTACAGATGAAGATGGTGAGGAAACACATTTGATATTCATACGCTGTCGCTTTCACTCCCTAAGCACACACACACACACACCGATACATGAACAAGAAAATGAATGCTAAGATCATTCATGACAATGCTCACTGTTAAGACTCTTTGCATTCCGACAAGAGAAGGAGAAAGAGGAGGAGAAAGCAAAGGAGAAAGAGAAAGAGAGAAAGTGCAAACACATTGTGCAAGGAATATCAAACACATTGAGATGGCATTCTTGAAATGTTTTCGCTGGGCTTTATCTCTATCCCGAGTTGTTCTAAGCTGAGTAAGTTCCTCACATTCGTTTTCCTCCTCTTCATGTTCTTGGTTTTGATTGTGGGGAAAGAGGCGTAGCTTGGGCTCGCCCTAAGCAACATGAGGAGAAAGTGGGAAATAGAAAGGAAAAAGCAGAAAGGAGAAAGGGAAAAGCAGAGAATGGAGAATTGAGAAGGGAGATAAAGAAAGAGAGAGAGAGAGAGGAAAGGAAGGGAGAAAGTAGAAAGTAGAAAGTAGACTGACTGTTGTGGATTCACAATGTCTTAATGGAAGGGAGGAGGAGGTTTGGAAAACAGAAGAATAAATGGTCCTTGCTCCATCTTCACATGTGCAAATGTTCAATGCATGTCATTCCTTTCATTTTCATTTCTATTTACATTTTACATGGCCACCCCCCCTCCCCATAAAAAGACAAAAAACCTCAGAGCACTTAAATATGACTCTGACTCTACATACAATTTCATCCTTTGAAAAAAATTGACACACTCACCTCAATTCCTCCGTCATCTGAGTTTTCATTTGGAGTAGAAGTGGAAGTAGACGTAGAAAGAGCGAACGGGAAGATTTGGTAGACTCCATTCCGGCTGTGTCCCATTTCCTGGATTTCTGTACAGTCCATTGGGCGCCCTACCGTGTTTCCATCATCATCATCATCATCACCATACAAAACAAAATTAAAGAAGAATTTTGTACTCCATTAATTTACTTAATTTATTAAACAAACATATTATGACAAGGAGAATAAATTCAAAATGTTTGTTTTTTTCTTGAGCTGGATTATTTTAGCATTTTGAGGACAAGGTCGACTAGTGGATTGCCAATAGCCAATTTATCGATATCGATATGGAATGGAATTTCCCTCCCCCATTATGCTCGAATTCTATTGAAAGCCCCGTTTCTATGTCGGTTTTATTTGTGTAGACTTAGATTTAGAGTCCATTTCATTGTATAATGTGAATGTGGATGAGTGAAACAAAGGTAAAGGTTTTTCTCGACGTTTTTGTTTGTTGTTGTGAAAGTGGGATTTGAAGTTTGAATGTGGAAAATGTGGATCATTATCCACATACAGACCATTTATTTTTCTTCTACATCCAATCCCCAAAATTCCACACACTTATTTAGCATTGTACAATGGTAATGGAGCACAAAAGAGAGAGAGAGAACGAGAGAGAGAGACACGGGAAATGGAGGGAAGGGAAGGGAAAGAGATACCTTGGGTAATTTCATATCATTGATGATCCTGATCCTGGCACGCCCATTAAACTCAATGGAGTCCATCTCTCATTCCAACCCCAATTCATCTCAATGTACTGACAGAACAAGAGAGAAAGAGCACGAGAGAAAATAGAGGGAAAAAAATGAAAGAGAAAGAGAACGGATAACGAATCGTCAGAGCTTCAACTCACCTTTTCTTTATTTCGCTTTCGCTTTCCATTTCCATTTCCCTGTTGTCTATTTCTCTCGCTCTCTATTTCTCCTCCTCTCTCTTTCTCTCACTAGAAAACACTTGACTCGAGAGTCCATTAGGAAATAAATGGGGAATCCAGAGTCAAAAGGAGAAACATGAACATTCCAGCCGGCACAATTCCAAAAAATAATAGGCCAAAGGAAAAAATATTTTTAAATGTGTCCCATTATTATGCTTCTTCCAATGTTTATGCTTTTACTCTGGAGTCTAGAGGGAGTTTATTATGCCATTTTCCCTCTATTTCATTTCCCAATCCCCCCAACAACACTATTCATATTTGTTTGTGTACACACTTAATCAGAATGCTTAATCAAACAAGAACAATAAAAGTTTTCATATGGAACTTTCACACATGCTGAATAATCAGATGAGCTCGTTAGCATGGAAAGATAACAAAGGAGGAATTACAGTATGTGTCTGTAATGTATGTAGAGATGAAACAATGTGTGTCCTCATTCATTTTGCTTTTGCTCTTGCTCATCTCATAGAGAAAATGTGCACACAAAGGGGTACATTCATCTGTAGAATTTAGAATTTAGTTAATTCATCGACCACGCTCGCACACACATTTATCTACATATACATACAAACGATGCTACGATGCACAATGGGCTGTAAATAAAATTGAAATGGATTCTGTGCTGTGCTCTGGCTCTGGCTCTGGCTGTGATGTGATGTCAGCTGCTCATTAAAGGTAAAAAGAGATTGAGGTGGAGGATTTTGGGCAAAGTTTCACTACGACATACAAAGAGAAAGTGAAGACAATTTTCTCATTAAAGAAGATTCTATCTTTCGTTTTCCTACCATTTATCAGTCTTTTACGTGATGAACATGACGTGAAGGATTGAGTAAGCTTTGAAGACGAAGACGACGAGGACGAAGTAGATGAAGATACTGACGGAGAAGAGGATGAAGACGACGAAGAAATGGTATTCGCATCTCCCAGTATGGAATTCCCTTTGCTCCCATTCCCTAATAAGACAGAATGGCCTGATGTTGCTTCTGCTCCTGCTCTTCCTCTCACTCCTTTAGAAGACTCCTGTCGCATTGCGTAAGAAATCGTCCGGTTCCCCATCTCTGCTATGGCTGTCATCAAATTCTCTTCTGACTTCTACACAGAGTGAGACGACAGAGAGAGAGAGACAAAAAACGGAAGGAAAGAGAGAGAGAAAGAGAAAGAGTCAACCTTTAGTTTTCACATAATACGAGAACAAGAGAACAAGAACAACTCTCTTGGATAAAAAAGGCATACTCAGACTGAGACAGTATTTTCATGGTATAATTCATAATTTATTGTACACGCAATAGAATTTCACTCACATCTCATCGTTTGTTCGTTCGTTCGTTCGTTCGTTCATTCTCAGAATATTCATAAATACAAATGTGCCATTCAAACAAATGCAGACACACACGCACACATGCAAAAATGTCAGACTGAGACACAAATTTGACATTGTCGGAATTCCACTACAACGCAAAAGTCAACGTTAATCAAATCATATGAATTTCCTTGCTTGCAACACAAAAGGAAAAGCCTTGAGAACAGGAGACAAATATGTAGCAACATTTCAAATATCGACCTGTCCATTCTGAGTACAAAAAAAAATCTCGACACTCTAATGACTGTAATTTTTTCCGTGTTCCCTGTATGTGTTTCTTCCCAAAACTCTTTACCGCCTCCAGTCAGTCTGCACTCTGCAGATGACTCCACGACAATCCAAGGTCATCCCAAATTAATTACTTTCCAACTCAATTTTCCGCTCTGGAAAATCCTTTTGAAGACACACATTCTTCTGAAGTTTTCGTGCCTACATGTCGTCTTTAGCTAAAACAAGCATGGGACTACGATTTACGATTTACAATTACAAATTACCAATACAAAAGATTTTGTGTAAAGCGTACTATGGATTTAGAATTAGAATTGCCTTTGAAATAAAGAAGCGCTCGTTCCTCCATGAATTAAAGCATGAGAAGAAGAAGAAGAAGAAAAAGGAGACGAAGGAGTGCAATAAATTAGGTACACAAAAAGGGATTGGTGCACCATGGTAAAAGTTAAAGTAAAAGTACTAAAAAGTATACATAGGAAATGGTTTTAAATTACTTAAAATCTAATGCCATATGCAATCCAATGCAATTCAAAGTCACTGTGTCGTACGATATATACAAATATTCGGAGAATCTGTGTCTGGAGTTTTGGAGACTGAGACTGAGACTATGTCTCGACTGCATCGCTGTATTTGGATTCTGGATTTTGGGTGGCAGAATCATGGAAGCATACACGTGGAAAGGACCAAAATTTATACTTGACACATCCCAAAACACACACACACACACACACATCTAAAGACACACATTCAAAAAAGGAAGAGTAGTCCAAGTCCAGGAGGAGCCTGGAGAGTTGAAATAATGGAGAATGAGCCAAAAAAGAGAGAAAATGTTGCCATTAAAATTCTCTATCTGTATTCCCGAGAACGGTCACAGACTCTGTAATCGTCCCACTAAACTTTCCACTGAGCTTTTCCTCCCCGTCCACATATGTAAACTCGCTCTCTCTCTCGCTCTCACTCTCTCTCACTCACTCTCACTCTCCTTTTGGCTCTGGCTGACTCAGGCAAAAACTCTGTGAATGTTGGAAACTGTGAGTCCTGGTGGGTTATTGAGTGTTCGTGATGTGGACGAATTGTGTCATTTCCACCACATGCTTTCTCCCAGTCCCAAAAACTACATTGAGAAACTACACACAAAATACAGAGATACAAAACTTGGCCAAGGGAAAATCAGGCCAAACCAATCATACAAATAAATATTCTCTATACTCAAATACTCACTCACGGAGGACAGAAACTTTGTCTCGAGTCGACATGAACGGGACATAATAAAAACTAAGAAAAAAAAGAAAGAAAAAAATGCATTGTGCACTATGGCATTGTGGAATTTTAGGAGATAACATCATATACACTGGACACGTTTGTCAAATTCAAACAGGATCCCTCCACACAATTCACAATTTAGAATTCACATGCTGTTCATATGATATTATATGATATGATACACAGACGAGTATATCGTAGAGATGAAGCAAGAGAGTACAGATATAACAAATAGTTTGCAAAGAAGACGGGAAAAAATGAAGCGACGTGTGCTCACTCCATGAATTGAAAATGAATGGAAAAGGCACACACAGGATTAGTTTTTACCAACTCCCATCCAGACCAACTCAACTCACATTACTTATCGTACTTACATTTTTACATTCACATTCACACAGACAGACAACACATTAAAATCAAGGAGATTCCTTGAGGAAAAAAAAGACGTACTTGAACATTGAAAATAGTTTGAATGGACACTTGCCCGACGTCCCCTAACTCCGTTTGAACTGTTTTCAGCAAATTCATCACCTATAGGAGGAAATCCCATCATCAAATCAAAGGTCGTCAAAATTTCATTTTCATAAATATTTGAGTTTCAGATGAAGAGATGGAGCATTACATATTTGATTCATTTCAATGTTTTACCTCATTATTCCCCGACTCAACTTTATCCACCTTTTGTAGAGACTCTTTGGATAAATCCATTAAAATTTCCGATCTGTAATCAATCAAATTCAAAATGTATAATACAATAACATGAATTAGTTTTTAAGCAAATGCAAATACGAAAACTCCGGGAAATCCTTGAAATCCTTGAAAAATCCTTCCGAAAAAAAACGTTCACTCTTCTCTCATTTGACTGATGAGTAATTGTACAAATTGGGCATTAGAAATTAGAACAATCACATAAAGGAGGCTAATTCAATTTATCTGCTTGTCTGTACATGAAGATAATGATGATGATGTCTATTTTTATTTCTATTTCTATTCTCATTGGGGCATTCAACGCATTCGTGCATTCTCTGACTATGACGAGGATGAGTGTGGTTGGAGGACGACGACGACGGAACTGAATAAAGCAGCTTGACATTGATATCAACTTGTATAATCGGCTGCGGCTGTGTCTGGATTCTCTGGATGATGTGGATGTGGATGTGGAAGATAGATAATTGACATACTCATGCACACATATGTACACATGTTTGCATATTTTACGAGCTTCCTCCTCAAATGACGGTCATTATTCCAGTAGACAAAGGCCATTCAGTATTGTGAATGTGTGTACACATGCTCATAATACAATTTTAATGAAGAAGAAAGAGACAGAGAGAGAAAGAGGAAGAGACGGCGGCGGAGAATTTGCTTGCATGCATTGAGCGGTTTTCCATCAGGCAGAAACAAAATGTACCGACATGGAAAACTGGAAAGCTGGAGCTGGAACTGGAACGGGAATACGGAAAATGAAAGGACTTTTACTCAATGACTGAATGAAGGTGGATAAAAGTTTTATGACGGGGAAAAGAGGGCTGGTAAATACATAGTTGAATGGTGAATGGTATATCGGGGAAATAAAATAACGATGGCAATTGGCAAGGAAAATATCTGTATATATATAGATTTGATGAATGCTTCATCATGCGAGGTCATTCGAATTGTGATTTCCAACAAGGAGAGCGGAGAAAGGGAGAGAAATTAAGAGAAAGTAAGGGAAAGTGAGGGAAAGAGAGAGAGAGAAAACAAGAGAGAGGGAAGAAAGTAATTACGTCGTAGATGATTTGATTATTTTCTCGACAACGGAACTGAGTCGTTGGTTCATTGTGGTGATTTCATTCTCTATTCGCTCCTCCACCTCTCTCATGGCAGACTCCTTCTTGGCAGACTCGGATGATAATGAATTGACTGTGTATGTAGATGTAAATGTAGAATGTGGATGTGGATGTGGATGTGGAGCAGCAGTGTAGAACAAACCGAGAGAGAAAAATAAACAGAGAAAAAAACTTGAGTCATTATACTAATTTATTAATTTACTACATTGTGATAGTCAACTCATTTTCTTTAGAATAGAATTACAGATAGAACAATTCCAACTTGGAGAATGGAGAAAGAAAATGGAGATATTCGTATTCGTTTGTACAATATAAATATTCGTCATCTGAATGTGAATGTGAACACGCGGCTGCTGCTGTTGCTGTTGCTTTTATCTGATTAGCTCATAACGACATGGGCATACAGAGACAGTGACAGGGACAAGCTCCATTCCATATGAAATACGGAGCTATCATAACTATATGGTTAATTTATAGTGGACTAACTATCAAATCAATTGGCAATTGGAATATTGCACTCGGGATAAAACAAACATTTCTTCATCTCTATTTTATGCACTCAGAATTCAGGCCTAACTACAATGTATGTACGGTACATTTCTACGGGTTTTTTTTGTAGTGGGTTGCAGATTTCAGATTATTCAGGAACTTACTCAAACGGACTGTTTGAGTAAGTTCCTGAATAATCTGCAATCCATCCTCAATACTCAATGACGAGAGGATCGTCTCACATTTATTCCAACAAATCCCCATTCGAATTCCCAATTTCCAATTTCCACTTTCCACTTTCTGTCCACATTAAATCCCAATCGGTACTTACATATTTTTTGGATTTTGGAATGAAAACCTTTTACCAGAATTTATCGGATTATTATCATTTTTTTCATTAATATTATCTTTGGGAAATCTGAGGGGTTTGAATTTGAATTTGAATTAGAGATTTTTGTGAATTTTGAGTAGGAAAAAACGAGCACACAAACTAAAGTTACGTCGTAGATTCCAACTTTTTTTTCTTCATCCTACGCGGTTAGAATTAGAAATTAGAACTCTATATTGAAATTTCCGCTGATTTGCCACAAAAAAACTGAAAACTGAATCCACAGATTTTACATACATACAGAAACAGATAGACAGAAAGAGAGAGAGAGAGAGAGAGAGAATTGAGTGAGAATTTACCGAGAGTCTTGACGTCGTCCATGAGGATATCAAATTTAGTTTCTTGCTTTGCAGTCACGATCTGAAGAGTTTCGTGACTTTCTTGTAGTTTGCTTAGCTGAAATTAATACAAAAAAAAGGGGAAAGGAAAAAAAAAATTAGGCTCAACAACTTTTAATGACTCTTCACACTTGTAATGTACACCTCATTTTGCCCATCATAACTTCAAACACTCTTCATCTCACAACTCAAACCACACACAGCAATTCACCACTATTTCCTTGAGCGTCTCAATTTTTTAATTGCACCAACTAGATTTTACAACGTCCAAGAAGTCCTTCATTCTAAATTTAGAAAATCAAATCCTCTTGACCAAAAACCCCATGAAATTTTTTCCTCCCTAATAATTTTGGACAATAAAACAAAAACGTCATGAATTTAATTATTTTTTTCCTCCCAGTATTTTTGTATAAGTACACAAAAAAAACCTCATACAAATTGTAATACAATTTACAATTCGCCAGAGACTTTCTAAATAAATGATTGAGGATGAGGAAAAAACTGTGGAGTTTGGAACGTTTTTTTTTTTTTTTATTGCAGTGAATTGAAAATGTAGTCAAGTGTTTGTCCGTGTAGCTTCAAGTCTTCAAAGTACCTACACTTGAGGAATTCCTTCTCTTTCTCCACACTCTCTTCTCGTCTCATCATTAAGGAAGAAAGGCAGAGAGAGAGAGAGGAAAAAGTAAAAATAAAAGAAAGTATCATTTTCCCATCTTGAGCTAAGTGTGAGCATAAAATGGGTCATTGAGTTTTGAATGGCCTATTTTAGATTGTGAAGGAAGGAAAGGAACACACAAAAAAACACAGTCGTCTCAGAAAGTGCGTTTCATTTTCATTTTCATGTGTTCTTGGGGAAATCTTTGAAACATTGCCATAACTCTCCTATTTCTTTTCCTTTCTGTGTATATGAAATGAAAATAGGGATACGGATTCACGTGATGACTGGTGGTGAATGGAGAAGAATGAAATGGTTTTAAAATATTATGTGGTTAATCCACATGTAAGTATTTTTATGTACAAAGAAACAGCAAATATGTACAGACACATGAAAACATTTGAGTGAAAAGTGGAAAGTGTCAATGTCACCGTCTGTTTAGTTTAGTCTCTGTAGTTTTTTTTTTTCTTTGCTGTGGTCCTTTGGTTTTTAGGTTTGTACGGTTGAGGATTTTCAATAGGAATAGAATTCCAATTTCGTAGTGTGCCAAAACTTGTGTGTACATTTTTGTCTTTGACATAATCTCAATGAAGAGAGAGAGAGAAGGGGGAAAATGTGACGCGCGTAAAGAGTCACGAGCATTTTATCTTTTATTGAGATTGGGAACTCGAGAGACAAAGTGTGGATAAGGATAATCCAGTGTTTTGTGCGTTCATACCAGATATGTATCTGTATATGTACATGGAAAGTCCGTGGGTGCTCACAATTTGTAGCTGTCTTCTTCCTTTTTGCATTACTTAATGGACATTATTATGCTAATTTAATTGGATCACTACGCGACTTTCCTCAATGATAAAAGTGACACGGAATACATATCTTCAAAGTGTACACATTTTCCACTTTATCCAAACTCTATTTTGGGATTTTGGATTTTGTATTTTGTATTTTGAATCCCACATTTCCCATTTCAATGAGCATGGAAAAAAATCCCCAAGAATATTTTTCACAATGATTTGAACTCTGGAGGACAAGAAAACCTCGTTTGAACATTTTAAAAGGGAATAAAAGTACGTGGAAATTTCTTTTGTGTAATGGAATTCGTATTATGGAACCAAAATCAAATGTACAAATGTACAAATGAAATATCAAAGGTGAAGGGAAAAGAGAAAATCTAGGGGGTGGGGGTGGGAGGGTCTTTTTTTGGGCTTGGAACTAAAATGGAAATTTTCCTTTTGTAATATCTGATTGTGGTAATTAATTCAAATTCTTGTCGAAGCGTGAAAATGTTACTGAGGATTTTGATTTTGATTTTGATTCTGAGAAATAATGAAAGTTGGTTCGAAGTTTGAACTTGAATGTTGAATGTTTTAGCGGAATGGTGCGGTGGCATGTAATTTTAATGTGGGTAATGAGTTCCATGTTGAGCTAGCCAAGCGATTAATTCCCTTTTCCGTTGCCGTTGCCGTTGCCATTGTGAACTTGGGAGTTGTGTGGAGTCAGGGGCAATCAGGTGTGGAAGAACAAGGGCATCATCATCATCATCATCATTATAGTCATCATCAATACTTTGAAATGATGTGTCTTTGTTTGTGTTGACGTAGGAAATCGGGAAATCTTGTGGAGGAACGTGAAGGATTTTTGGTGGGTTTTTGGTACGCATGTTGAGAATGATGTGAGAACTATAGAACTATATCTGCTGTCTGTATATAAATCCAGAGAATGTTTGAACAGCCAACAAGAGAATGTAAATATTTGATTGCGTGTTAAGAGAGAGAGAGAGAACGAGAGAGAGAGAGAGAAAGGGAGAAAGAGAGAGAGTCTGTGGAGTGTTTTCTCTTTTATGTTTTACGCTTTACGCTTTACACTTTACGCTTATAGGCAAATGTATACATGTGTAATGACAGGAAGATGGATAATAAAATAGTAGAGAGAGAGAGAAATGGAGTATCTGTAGGAACTTACTTGATTAACGAGAATCCAAACACTCAAATCCAAATTATTACTGAGGTCTGGTCTTGAATTAATGAATTGCTTCAAAAGACCCTGAACATCTTCCGCCACTATATTTTCCCCTCCCTCCGGAATCTTTTCCAGTCCATTCCCAGAACCAGAACCAGATGGAGACGAGGACGAAGACGACGACAATGACGACGAAGAAAATAGTGGATAAAATTCGGGAGCGGATGCAGAATCAGAATCCTCTTCGGATGATTCCACTTCATTTTCCTTCGTCACTTTGTACTTTTTATCCTGTAAATGGTACAAAAGAAATTCAATTAAAATCGTTAGGGGACAATTATACCAGTAGATATTCTATTCACATTGTTCATTGTTCATTGTTCAATGGGATCATTTGTAGTCGATTGGTAAAGGAACCGTATGAATTTTTCATCATCATTTAATTTTACATGGAAGACGTGGGATTTGCAAAGAGAGAGAGAGAGAGAGATTAAATTGAAATCCGTGTGTTTGTGTGTGTGTGTGTGAATGAAAATGAGGAGGGAATTTAAACACCAATTTGTGGACTAATCGGAACAACTGTGAAGTTTCTATTCCAGTGAAATTTCCCACAGTGCAAAGTCTACACTCCACATTTTACATTAACTCACGAAACTCTCATGAACTTTGGTACTTTTCGGTTTTCCTGGCATCCTCAATTTATTTTGGCATAGCATTGGCATCGACATGGGCATTAGCATAGCGGCAGCGAACAGCGACAGCGTCATTGGCATTGGCAATGACACTGACTTTGACATACGGGCTGCTGCATTCGGGCTCGGGCAGAGAGAAATGGTAAAACCTTGAGGTCTTTAGAATGGATGTACAAGTATTTTTTTTAATGCGAGTTCTCACTAGATTAACTTCTAACCGCACATACTCCAAAACTCCAACTACTTACACAATACTATGTAGAACGAAGGCTGGGAGCTGAAATGAAATTGCAAATTGCGAATAGAAGCGAAAGGGAACAAGTCGAATCACTTCCCGCCACACTCAAACTCCAACTCCAACTCCAATTCTAACTCGAACATCATCACCATTCGACATGATCCATTTGGAAAACATTTTCATTACTTTGTCGTCAGTCAGTCGTCATTCACTACTGGATTCACTCGAGTCGACTCAACTTGACTTGACCCATCTCCCCATCATCAGTAAAAACCTGATAGTTTAACTTTGGTAATTAATAAATTCTGTGTGGAACACACACAATTTCCTGCATGATGCTGCACTCAATTCCCAATGCTCAATGCTCAATGCTCAATTCTCAATTCTCAATTCTCAATCAGACATAAAATAATCCTCATGTATTTATGTAGGTACATTTCCATTTACACTCTTGCAACAGATGTGAGTGTGATTGACTCGACTTTTTTCCTCTTCTCCGCTTCTTCCTATTTATATTTCTATCCGTAATTGATTTTGCTCATCACAGTGTAGAATTTGAGTCGAGTCGAGTCGAGTGAATCAGTTGAATCGCATTTGAGTGTTCCCCACTAAATATCGTGTCATCTCATTAATTCTCACTTTGAACTTCTCTCATTCCTCTTTTCTCCTCTTCACAATCTAAACTGTGAACAGTGTGTAAGTAAACGGTAAACGGCTCTTGAAATGTGAACTTGACACCGAAATTCAATATCCAAATCCAAATCCAAATGTAAATAGTCTCCCAATGTCTGACGAGAAGCTGAGTTAAATGAATGAACAAAGTCCTTTGACTGCTGTTTCCTCATCTTCATATTTGTATAGTCAAATAGTCAAACCTACAATTCAAAGATTGATAGGGAAAATATCCCTGGGAGTCTTTCATGTTTTTTATATATCGTACAAAAGATATAATGTGATGAAGCTAAATATTGAATTGGATGTAATTTTATTGGATTTGATTGTGTCAATTCCAATTCAGATAATTCTGAATGTATCGTATATAGCGACTAGCTTTCCACGTCATCGTCATCTCTCATTCTCCTTCCTTCCCTTTTTTTCCTACATATATAAAAAGAAACATTTCCGAGAGCACTCGTGTTCTGTCAACTTTTTTTTTTTTTTTTTGCCTGCAGTTGATGTGAATGGGATTTGGCACTTTGCTATACTTTCTATCTCATAATATTGAATTACGCATCAAGTTCTTACAGCAACAGCTGGACTCCAACACAACATTTTAAATCGACACTCATTTTCCACGTTGAGCCCTTTGAAAAATACATTTTTTCTCCTCCGGAATTCCATACAACATTTTTTTTATCATTTTAAATTAAATGAAATTCACTACATTTTTTTTTAGTATTTATTGATTAATTTAACACGTTCAGTTGAGTGAGAAGTTGTTGTTTTTTTCTGTTGGGAAAAAACTGTTTCTCAAAAGGGGCATTTAAAAATAAAAAAAATTGCAGATTCTAAACAAAAAAAAATAGGGAAATGGATGGATGAGAAAGGGAAATTACCTGTGTGAGCTTGACTGAACTTCTAAATGTTCCTGCTGGGACATTTTGTGGACTGTGAGGCGACGCTGGAGCATCTAGGACTGAATTCAAAGGAGCTTCTTTGTGAAATGGTTGAAGTTGAGGATTGGCTGAAATTGAACTGAGTCTCAATCTTCCTCCACTGAATTGACCTTTAGATTGGGATTGGGATGAGCCATCGACAATGGCGACGAGCTCCACACAAAGGAACAATAAAATCAAGTTGGTCAAGAAAACAAGAGTTGAAGTCGCAACTTGACTCTTCCGACTAATAATTTGATTTCGCATTGTCATTATGTAATGTATAGAATTTCAATGGAGGACTTTGAGATTTCACACTCCGACCACTGTCGTTATTTTATTTCCTATGTACAGATACTCCACTCGATCCTTGTACTTATGTACATGTACAGATATTTAGATTTACACGCACGCAAACAACTTGAACTGTCTCCGATCCAATCAAATTAATTCAAATATGTACGATGTACGATTGCCGTCCGTCTTCCGTACGAAATCCCATTAAAGCGCACTTTCAAAGTAATCCCATACGCTTATCGATTCCATCCAAAGAGAAATACACACACACAAACAAAAAAACGGAAAGAAAAGAAAAGATGTGAAAAAACTGTGGATTTCTTCTCTATTCTCGTGATTTCAAATGTAGACGACGACAAATTGACTGGGTCACTTGAAACATTTGTCTTGAATTAAAATGTCGTTTGAGCGCACTTAAACACTTCTTACAATTGAAGATTAGATGACAATCCGCTTGATGACAATCAGATTAAATGTAAATTCACGAAATCAAAGTCAAAGTAGTCAAACTCAAGCGAGCTGAGATAAACAAAAACGCGGATTTGCATACGCCAAAGAATTGAAAATTGTCACAAAGTTGTGGTTGTGTGTGAACGTGAACGGATAATTCCAGGAGTGACTCTTTTAAATCCTTTTCCGCTCTCCTGTGATCTGTATTTCTGTTTCTGTTTCTGTTTCAGTTTCAGTTACTTATGCGAATGAGAAGGAAAACATGTCTGTGTGTGTGTGTGTGTATTTGTTGGCTGGGTACTAAATACGAATGCAAATTCCTTGTCGTTTGTGTGTATATCGTAATCGTATGCCGAGTCTTAAGGGATGATGTGGATATTTAGAATCGGGATGCTTACTTAAAGTTCAAGACAGTTTGAAGTCTGGATGTGAATGGGGCAGATGCCAACTATCGCTCCATCTCCACTATCTTCATTCCCCCCAATCCCAATCCCAATCCTATCTCTACTTCCTTCTCTTCTCCTTTTCTTCTTTACGTTCTCGGTCCGGTTTTTTGTAGAGAGAGAGAGAAGGTGAAGATATATGAGGTGGATGGGTAATCGTAATAGTAATGTGTAATGTGTAATATCCTTCCTAACACCTTTTCCCCTCCCTAATATACATGGATAAAGATATTAAGAGCTTAGCTTTCCCTCCTGTTTTTCCCCGTCGTCTTCTTCTTCTTCTTCTTCTTCTTCACCTCCTCCTCCTCCTCCTAAAATAAAATATTATATAGATAAAGAAACAACGTGTCTTCAATATACTGAAATGAAACGAAGACATCACATAGATTATCCACATGCACATATCGTACATTTTTTTTTACGGGGTTTCACTTTATTACGTACTCATCTGTAGCCGAGCAATAAACTGCTCCTTTATTATGTCATCATTTTCATTTCCCTCATGTGTATGTTTTCTTTTACTTCCCCCCCCCCCGACTCAACTCGAAACTCAAAACTCCAAACTCAATTCTCAAACGGAAATTTCTTTCCTTCCGTTTCCTTCCGGCTTCCGTATCTTTTCCTTTTTCTTTTATACTTTTCCCTTTCCCAGTTTATCCAAAATCCAAAATCCAAAGTCCTTGTCTAACGTCAAAGTCAAAGTCAAGTATCTAAAGAAATTCATAATTTATCATTTATCATTTATAATTTGAGATTTGGAAATGAATTGACTCAACGGGATGAATTATTTATTATTATTATTATTATCTTAATTCTCATGGAGCTTGGAAGCGTTGAGTTTTTTATGTTAAGTGAACATTGTCAACAAGGGGAAACATTGACATCCAACCAGGAAACCTGATGAGAATATGTACATGAAGTTTGTTGTTCAATGTTTAATGAGACAGTTGAGTCCAAAAAAAATGTCGTGTTTATAAATAACTCGTGGTTGATATTGTAAATTGTAAATACAAATCATCTGCATCTGCATCTACATAAATAGTTCAAGATAATGAGAAATAGAATGAGAATGAGAATGAGAGTCATCATCTTCAGTTTTTAGCATAATTTTCAACTTGGTTGTTGAAGCTGGAGGTGATTTTGAGTGTAGGTGTGTGTTTGTATGTGTGTTTGGAAGGTCTTTGCGGAGACTGAATGAGGAAATTAAATAAATGACGGACTGTTAACGAACGGCTGCATCTGGATCTGGAGATTCCAACGAGTCAGAGTCAAAGTCACGTTAAAGACGAGGCAGAAAAAGAAGAAGGGAAGCTCATATACATAGAGTTTCAACTCCACGACAGAGATTTAACAGCCATTAAATAAAAAAAAGCTCGAGTGGTCTGCTGCATGTGGCTCTTGATTTTTTCTCATCTTCTTTTTCTTCTACATACTTCTTCTTCCTCTTCGTCGTCTTCCTGACTTGTCTTGTCGATGATGTTTTTCTAGTTGCTCTAATATAATCTATGTGTATTTTTATATGCTTGTGTGTAGTGAGTTGTGTACAAATTCTGGATGACATATGACGTGGATATGCAAAATGATGTAGAATTGACAGAGAGAAGAGTGAGAGTGAGAGTGTATTGAAATAGATGTGTCAAAGGGTGGGCTGTGTGCTTGAACTTAAAAGGAAAAGGGCAACGGTCGCGAGTGGAACAAGGAACAACATGTGTGTTGTCACTATACAATACATATACAATATCCACATCCATGTAAGTATTTACATTTACATATGTACATACACACATTTTGTGTAGAGTGTAGACTGTAGGTAGACTGTAGAACATGGACAAATGAAACAAGAGTTCCAATATTCCAATCTCGTCGAGAGAAAAGCGGAAAGGGCAGATCATTAGGACTTACTTTAGAGTTTTAGAACCACACAGAGAGACACAGTGCACTTCTCTGTCGAGCCTTCTCTTTCCACATAGAACGAAGACGAAGACGATGTTGGCGGTTGTTGTTTGTTGCACTTGTTGAAAGATGATGATTTGTAGTTGTATCTGTATCTGTAGTTCTGTAGTTTGTAGGATAGAATTTCCATTGGAAAGGAATTGACTGCGTGTAATCTCAATCTCAATCTCTATCGGCACTCGTCTTGTTAACATTCAACCAACAACATGGATATCAACTCGTAAATATCTGTATTTTGTATGGATATGTAACTAATACAGATAATAATAATACGAGCGTCGTCCCGACCGAAAATGAATATTGATGATGTGAACCCTTGAACGAACACTTTTGACATCTCACCCCATACAGATACATTTCCAGAGGAAGATACACAAAGTTACTTGAAAATTAAATGTTTTATTCCTCTTTCTCTTTCCTCATTATTATAACGATACAAAAAATACGAGTATGTACATACAAACATTACTGAGAGGATATTTTGAGCAGTACAAACGGTTTTCCTTTTTTCTATTCAGGCTTGGATTTGATTTGATGGCTGTGTATAGTTGAACTTCACGCCGTGAAGAGTACAGTTTTTTCTTGTCATTTGATTAAAGTGAGTTTGGAGACTTTGAGTTTCCGAGTATTCTAGTGCTCCAGCATCGTCTAGGTAAACGTATAGAAGAACTCGAGCGAGTTGTGTTTTGTTTTCGTTCAATGTTTATTTTCCTATAGTTAAAAATATACCATGTAATGTCATCACATTACAGCTCGGCTCCCAATGTTTACTCGACATGTCTTTAAAGTTTAAACCGTCTTCATCTTAATATGGCTTTACATTACACCCAAATTATCTCTACGAGTTTCCTTTTCCGTTTTACACCTCTAAATGCCCGAATGTCTGAATTCTCATCGTCAAGCTGTTTAATCCACGAAATATCTGTAAATGGTGACCAATGAAATAGTTCAAGTAGCTCCATTCTTTTTGATAACTTTCTTCTCCTTCTTCCTTTTTTCCAGAACAGAGTTGACAGAAAGAGACGTTGAGCTCTCCTTTCGTCTAACGACGTGCCGCTTCCGTCGCCATAACAATTGCAATCTGATTCTCAAAATCTGCCAGGCACAGTGCGAGTTCCGTGTCTTTCTTCTTCTGCTGTATAGTCGATTACACAGGACTTAAACACACACAGACACACACACACACACACACTAAAAAGCGTGCTCACGACGATGACTATTTATATTAACAATTTATCAAGTTGTTGTATGTATTTATGTGTAGAAAGTAGACTGTAGAAAGGAGTCTGAACGAGAGAGTTTCTTCTCCATTCCATTCCAACGACTCTTGTGAGTTTGGTTTGGTATGTCTTTTTTTCCCCTCAAGTCATCCTTGTCGACTTGACGAAGAAATATATTGCTATATACTTACAGTCCATTGGAAAATAAATTAAACCTTCACTCCTCCAGTTCATTTTGAGCCCATTTATCATTCCAACAGCAGCAGCAGTCAAGCTGTTGCTCAGCTTTCCAATTCCAATGCATTATTGCCATTGTGTAATTTTGTCATTGTAATTCCAATCAAGTTTCTCAATTTAAACTCTCTCTCTTTCTAAAAAAAAGGAGGTGGGAAGGAACAAAAAAATATGAAAGCACGTACGAACAGGATAATAAATAAATAAAGATGCCATCACATCCCGATTCCATTAATTTGCACATATTGCTCGCATTACATAATATAATTTGAATAATTCATGCGTGAGGATGCGGAGGCGAGGAAATATTTACCATATGGAAGAGCAAAAGAGTCAGAGCTCTACATAACAATTATGAATAATTCACAGTTGTTCCAGTTTTTCTCGTGCTTTTTTTTTACAAAAGAAAAAATCCCTTTCCATGACATTGAATGTTGAAATTGAAATTGAAATTGAAATTGAAATGAGAAAGCGAAAGCGAAAGCGACAGCGAAAGCAAAAGAGAAAAATATATCTGTACTTATAGAAGAATGTGTGTACTGTGTGTACACGAATATTCGAATATAAGTAACCGTATTTTCTCCACATGCTAACGATAAGAAGGTTGAAGGGAACTGGAGAATTTTTGAATTTCATTCAAATTCTAATTTCAAGCTTGTTGCCGTGTGAGCTTTTTGCTCTCTTCTCTTTTTTTTTTACTTCTCATCCTCCGTTTCCTCTGAGAAAATTGAGAAGAGAAGTGGTGGAGGACAAAATGATTTATTTTATATTCTTACCACGGGAAATAAATCATGAGAGGACATTTGTAATATCTTCAGAGACGATCCTCCAATGGAAGCATCCAAAAAGAAAAAGCCAGAGCTCCCTGTGTGCATATCATAAAAAAAGGCTAATGTGTAATCCCTCCGTAATATTTTCCAATATAGATCCATCGTCTTCGTCTTCTCCACAGCAAAACAAACAACACGGTCAAGTCAAAGTTAAAGTCACCGTAATGTGTATTTGTGTATGTGTTTTTCTTGGTGGGGAGAGAGAATGAGACAGAGAGAGAGAGAGAGACAGAGAGAGGACGAGAAAACAGTCGACATGGAAGAGACGACTATATATGAATGAAATATTATTGTACGTAAAAAGGAGTGGAGAAGAGAAAACTTGGAGGAAACCATCAGGACAAAAATGAATTTCCGAATTCCTTCCAACTCATATCTTTGTCATTGAAAGGAATGGCGAATTTATTTCCACCAAGGAGAAAAGCATGTTTTTTTCTCTCTTTCGGAACGTGTACACAGTTTACAGTGAGAAAAAAAAATCCATTATCCTTTCTTCCCATTCATCACGATGATTTTTTTCACTCGTATTTTCTTTGCAAGCAAATAATATTTCTTCATATAGGTATACATATACGATATATATAGGGAACAAAAACATTCTGACAATAAATATGTACTTACAGTGTGCACAGGAATATAAATGGACGCGCACTCCTGTTTAAATTGAGTCAGTCGAAATTCATCTCTCAATTTGTTGAGGGGCTGAACCAACATTGACAATGACAATGACAACTTTAAGAGGAGAAAGCTCAAATAAAAATATTTTCATTCAACTTGAGTCGTCCAAAAAAATATGAAATGAACATTGCAAATAGGATAGGAAATTTGGATCAAAATTGAATTGAATCAAAAAAACTCATACTGATATTTCAATATGAACTTCCTTGTTCAGTTTTCTTGAATGTTGAATTGAGCTGGTGAGGAATTTCTTTTCCTTTCACATCCCCGTTTTTATTCTTCAGATTGCATAAGCCAATATAAGGTAAAACGGGAAGGGTCTACTATGGTTTTTTTTATTATTATTATCTGCATACAATTTTCCTTGTATGGAGAAAATACATGTAGAAACGAGGCAAAACATATCGTATAAAAGTACCCAGGAAATATAGATAGAGAAAAGCGGACACATTCACATCATAAAAAAACTTCCCACGAACCAGATTCGGGATGTGTGTGATTCTAGATTCTGGAGTCTGGAAAATGTGAGGAAATATATGAAAGGGGAAAAAGAACAAAAAAAAAAGAAAAGAAGGGAACCAAAAGGAAAATTACAATTTTGAATTTAGAATTTAGTATTCAAAGACTCACACGTTCTTTGGAAGCCCCAGACACCATTTTGTCAAGTCCACACTTGTCCCTGTCACAGATATATGAGCCTTTTGAAAATAAGAGAGGAAATATTTGTCATGTCTCCATAGAACAATTTCTATTTATGTGTGAGGAGAGCCCGTGGAGCCCCAGTTTTTTTCCTTCTTCACTTTCTCTCTTCTCTTTCTTTTCTCGTGGTACGGAAAACTCCATGTGCTTTTTCAATTGTGGAGTTCTCACTGTGTGGGAGGAAGGAATGGGGAAAGTGCAATTGTATCCCATAAATACCTGAGAGACTTTCATCTCACCATAATGTGAGCAATGAGACCATTTCCAAAATATCACACATCATAAAGAAAGTTTTGGATGGAGAGAGAGAAACAACCAGAACCAGACTCAGGAAATTTTCATAGTCAAAACATCATATGCCATGAGAAATCATCCCATGGAAATGGACAGTCCATGATGAATTAACTAGCAGAGCCAAATCCATATTTCGTGTGCGAAACTCTCTCACTAAATTTACAATGTACACTTTTGTGTGTGTGTGTAGAAACTTTCACCTGAGCCAAATCAAACTCCGTCCTTTCTTTCTTGTCTCACGTTTGGGTATAAAGTTTATAAAAACGTTACCAAACTTTCTCACTCAATCATATATAGTATAAAATTATGGAAGTTCAAAAGTTAATAAGGAATATTGGCGTTGGCGTAGTGACTGTCAAGTTTCAAGTGAATTTGTTCAATTAAAGTAAAAGGAGTGTCTCTTTTCAAGTCCCAAAAAGAGTGTAACATTTAAATGATTTCCAAGGAGAAACGGAATTTCATTTAAGAATTTCATCTGGGTGGTCTCAAAGCTGAAACCATAAATGTACGACCAAAAAAAAAGCAACTAACTTGAGTAAATTGGAAACATAGTAGTTGAGAGTAGAGGTGAGGGACAAAATCCACAAAACATCCAGAATCAGAATCAGAACCATGGCAGAATGGTGGTCAATTGTCCACCGTGAAAGAGAGGGAAAGCGAGAGGGAAATAGAGAGAGAGAGAGAGAAAAGCCACAACCACAGTCACAACTTGAAGAAATTCTCATTAAACGACACACGTTGAGGAAAGTGAAGCTCACGCTCCACAAACTTTTCCATGTACTGAGCAACAACGACTAAAAAGAACAAAAGAGAGAGAGAGAGGAAAACGTGTGACACTCCACTACCTGTGTACACATACACACACACAGTAAATAAGGCGTAGAGTTAATTAAGACGATGGAGTTTTATTTTTATCCTTTTGACTATAGAAGACTTTTTTCGTTTCATGAGCATCGTACGAGAGGAAAGTCAACCGAGTTGTTCTTGTTGAAGTTGTCGTTAGACAAGTCACCTCAGAATGAAATTAAATGGAACCGGAGACTACGACCAAGTCTTTGGGCGGACGATGGTGAAAAGAGCGTATGTATTTTAGTTACACGTCTAGAGTCCAAACTTGAGACTTGTGGTTACCTCCCGTTTCCCGTTCCTCTTTTAAGTAGCCAAAGAGAAAACGGAAAGAGAGAGAGAAGGATGCAGGTGATCTATGTAGAATGTGAGCTGGTAAGTGTGTGTGTGTGTGTGTGTGTGTCGGGTCGGGTTGGGTTGGATGTGTATAGGTGAACGAGACTAGAAAATAAATAAATTGTTAGAGTCCCCACTACAGTACACACTTGCATTTTTCTAACTCTTACAGCTATTTTAACCAAGTTCTCATGCTCTCAAGCCATTGCCATTGCCATTGCTATTGCTATTGCTATTGCAATTGCAATTGCTACTTCACTGCCTTTACCTTTGCCTCTGCGTTTATCGATCTTTCCCGTCTTCAGGTCTCGCTTTCTCCTTTTCTTTCTCCTTCTCTTTCACGTAGAAATGTGTAGCAAGTCCATGTTACATGCACATTTTCACATGGATGTTCGTTGGTTTCGTTGGTTCGTAGTTTGTAGTTTGTTGGATTTAGATTTGGATTTGGATACATGTGCTCGTTGTCCGTCTCTCCAGAGGAATAGAACCCAACACATCTCTTCGACTCCTTGTACTTTTCAAAAAGTTCCCTGGAAGGCAGACACTTTCTCTCTCGCTTTCTCTTTCTCTCTTTCTCTTTCTCTCTCTCATCTACACAAATAGAAAGTAGAAACCAACACAGACATATAGATCCAGAATCCAACTACCGCTACATGGTAAACCCATTCAAGGAACATGTCTGTCCATCGTGACATTACTCCTCCAGGAAAAAAACACCATCTATACTCTGACTCTCTGCCTGGACCTCAAGAGAGAGAGAAAGAGAGAGAGAACATGAGAATACAACTCCCAACACACAACAGACTCCCACAAAACAAGAACAACTGTAGAGAGTCTCAATATAAAATATAGAACCCGTCACCAGCACCAGCAGCAAAGGAGAGAAGCAAAGGCTCGTCGTCCTCTTCTTCCATTTCCATTTCCATTCATACAATCATGCACAGTATCCGTTGAGTGGATGGATGAATCCTCTCCTTCTTTCTCTTTCTCTTTCTCATCTTTCCATGCCAAACATCAAAGATCAACACTCCTCCCCTCCACCATGTATAATTTCCTAGTCCATGGTGAAAGTCCGCGGACTTTCACCAAAGTTGTTTTTGCTCTTCCCCGTCATTTCTAAAGGTAACCTCGAGTTGAAGGATACGGTCACTGCCAGTCGGAATCTGAATATGAACAGTTTTACATGCACCACATTTTCATTCTGGTTTATGCACATCGGAAACGGAAGGGAAAGTCCAAAGTCCAAATTCCAAGGTCCAAATTCCAAGTCAAAGAGACAGTGTGAATTTTTTGGTGCATGCATGTGTGAGATGTCATTTGGTATTTGGAAATTGGTGTTTGTTTGGTATAGAGAAGTGAACTTCGTCACTGTATTTCTGAGTGTAGAATGGATTTTCGTTTGGAGTCTCTGGAGAGACTACCATTTTTAGTAACAAGTTCATATAAGCTACAATACAATGCGGAGTCGTGTCATCTTTTTTCTTGGACTCGGGTGGTTGTTTTATTTACCATGTAGAAATGTAGAAATGTATAAATGTAGATTACTCAAGTAGAACGACGAATGATGAAGAAGGCGAGTTGGGATCAGAATGGAGGCAGAAGAAGCTCAAGACATACATTTGTTTCTTTATCTTTGTACTGATAGCATTTCCCCATCTTCTCATCTTTGTATCTTTCTATCTTAAATATGGATCAAGAGAGAGAAAGAGAGAGAAAAGGCCAGATAGTAATCTGTAGAGAGACGATAAAGATGTGGTGGTTGTAGAATCTAGTTGTAGAGAAGAAGCTGTTGACTATACTCCCCGAATATTTACTGTCATTGTCATCTGTGGGGAATTGTGAATGTACAATACGAATGTAATGGAATGGGATTCAGCCATCAACAGTCTAATCCTAATACAGAAACTCACAGCCAGGCCAGACAGCGTAACAGCGAAGGATCTGAATATCCATCCCATTGGACTCGCCCCAGTCTCTCTTTCTTCTTTTATCTTTTATCTTTGTTACAGATATTCCATAGTTTTTTTTTTGTTTTTTGTTTTGGCTTGGCTTGTCTTGGCTTGGCTTCTGGATTTCATTTCATTTTATTTTATTGTACGTACGGATACTTTGCATTTTCAGTCAGGGTCCATCTTACTGCATTTTCATTCGCATTCGCATTCTCATTCTCATTCTCATTTGCATCCAGAGACTCGGTCCACTAATTAGTAATTACATTTCATTGTTTCCAAAAGGGAATTTCTTTAGACTGTATTTTCCTCGAGCAGTCCGGATTTCCTCAACTCCAAATCCAAATCCAACTCCAACTCCAAACACCATGAATAACTACAATATATCTACATTGTACAGTTCCCATTTGGTTTCTTAGCTGTTCTTTCGGAAAGTTTTGAAAGAATGTATGAATTTGATTCGGAATATTTCGGTTTTTGTGTGCCCATGAAAAATGGAGTGAGATGTTGGAACTTGGAACTCCCGGATATTTTGTGTGTGTTTAGGGACAGGAGAACCACACACACACGTGAACCCACAAACACATGGACTTTGAAGATGGACAAGAGAAAGTACTTTTGTGCCCGTGTGTTTGTGTTTGTCTCTCTCCCTGGACTTGAATTCCATTTGAGTTTTTCCCATTTTCCCAAAGCAAAGACGTTTCCACTGCATAATTCACGTCCAGGTGACAACTCTCTGAGCATATTTCCTGTTTTCCTGTCGTTTTTATTTCCGCATACGTATGTATGCGAAACAGAAAACCTACCAACACTCACACTCGTAGTTTATGTGTGTGTAAAAGAGAAAAGAGAAAGGTGGGGAAAGAAGGATCGCGAGGAGCGTGAAAGTGAGTCGACAGACTAAACACACACACAAATCCACCACATACATGACACAATGTCCAGAGTCAGAGACAGTGCGGAGGTGACAAAGGGAACTTTCACCCATTAAGGATATGCACATGGAAAATTTGCAGATACAAATACAAATGGGAAAGGAAAGGAAAGGAAAGGATGGGAATTTGGGATGATATGACAAATACAAGGAAAAAAGATACCTACCATATTTATTATTCCATTTCAATTCACACATTCACACAGAGAAAAAAAGAAGAAGGAAACGAGGAAAAATTGGCCATTCACACATTTAAACAGATGCTCCCTATAAATCCACATCTTTCCCCCATTTCCCTGACACACCCCAGACACACAAAGTTTTTATTGCCACTTGAAATGTTCTCCCATATAAACATTTACACAAGAACGAGAAGTGAAGGAAAAATACAGGACAAAATTGGAAGAGAAACTGACATTAGTACAATAGAAAAAAATAATAGCAGTTGGCTGACAATGAGTCTGCTGCTTTGGTCTTTGGTCGTGGTGAATTTAAATATCTGTACATAATAATACGAATGACGATATTTAATGGATTATAATTACGCATCATTTCTAGTTCTATCTAAAATTTACAATGGGAGAAACAATCCTCTTTTCATTTCTCTTTCCCTCTCTCGCTCTTTCTCTTTCTCTCATTCAATTTCAATAGTCATCAGTCCCTCCAAAGACTTTCTCTTTTCTATGGATTTTTTCAATTCTCGTTTACTCAACAAAGTGCCCCCCAAAAAAATTGTATAATTCCAAGTGAAACTATAAAAAAAATACATAGAAAAAACAAGATGAATATGCCCCCGATTTCACAACTGTCAAAGTAAAAAGTGTGTTTATGCTCGTATTATAAGAATAACAAATACAATTTGAGCATTCAAATCACCTGTACATTTGCATTTCTCGAATTCCACGTCCGCACACTACATACGAGTATGAATTTAATGGCTCTCTCCCTTTATTATTATAATCCTATGCCTTTCTCCACAACCCACAACTTTGTTGAGATAATCCAAATATTGTATTTACGGGGGGACAAAAAATGTGATCCCGCCGCTGGCTTGTCAAATTGAGGATGAAATTGAGTTTTGAGTTGTGGTAAATTCAATCAGATGAAGAAGACTACAGTACCAAAGAACAACAGCAAGTTTATTACGACTCCGACAACATTTCTTCATTGCCTCTTCAGTCGTTGATGCTGCTGTCGTTGTTGTTATTGTTGTTGTTGTTGTTATTGTAAGCATGGGCGTTGAATTTCGAATGTTGGCGGGAGAGAGATGAAAGTCATTTTGTCATAGTTAGTGGGAGCATAACGAGGATTTGAATTCATAATGTAGCCGGGGGAAAAAACGGATTTATGGTTCAGATTATGCATAGAAAGGAAATGAAAGGAAAGGAAACAGAAACAGAAACAGAAGTGGAAGAGGAAGAATAGAGACGAGATAAAGAGAAAGAGAGAAAGCAAGTGGTGTACATTTTTGGTCCGTGTGTATTTATTTGCCCGGTAAGGAAGAGAAAGCATGCGCTCGTTATTTCCTATCTTTCACTCTGTTCCTGTCTAACTTTGTGTATTCCATATCTATTGCGTGCAAATGGTTCCTACACCTTTCTCTCTCTCTTGCTCGCTCACTTTGTGTTAATATTATGAAAGCAGCAGGGGCTACATATGGATTTGAATCCACTTCTAGTAGTCCTTTCCTTGTACTGATATAAAGTATGTACAGTGAAAGTAAAGTACGGAAAAACAGACGACTCCCGAATCCACAAACCTCTCTGCCGAATCCCGAACAAACCGAATACACCGAGAGAGAGAGAGAGAAAGAAAGAGAAGCAATTGGGAAATGTGGGCTTTTATTGTGAGGACCTAGAATTTTTAAGGCTGGAGGGAGAGAAAGCACACAAACTCACTCAAATACACATGCACGCATTTCTCCTATAGGCAAAGCATTGGTGCCATACACCACTCCAAGTTGGGAAGGGAAAACACAGACACACTCACAAGTTTATATGCTCGAGAACTTTTCCGTCTTTGGGTCAGTTGTTGGAACCACTTTGTCTGATTCAGTCAGTCGTTACTCTCTCTTGCTCTCTCCCTCACAGTTCCCTCTCTCTCTCTCTTTCTTGAGCATAACCGGAAATTGAAGGATTCACTATCGTATCTTCTTCTCTTCACTGCAGATATTTCCTATTGGAATAAAACATATTTTTCCAATCGGAATTCAATTCAATTCTCGATAATAAATTAGTTGAATACAGAAATAGGGAAAGAGCAGCGACACAGTTGTTGTGAATGTACACGTCGAGTGAAATAATTGACAGTTGTTGACAAGTGTTGGGAGGGATAAAATAAATCTAATTTCCATACCACAACCCCCACCGTGAACCGTTCAACAAATAAATTAATATTGTCAACTCCACAGGAGCAAAAGCATTGCATTGCATTGGATTTCCTGGAGAGAAAGTGAATTTAAGCAAAAGTGAGAAAAGCTCTTCACATTTCTCTTGTAATTTGGAGAAAATATATAGCAACAACAACGACGACGACAACGAGGACAACTCGTTTTAATTGAGTCAAGTTCTTTATCGTGTTCAACGACAAGTGTGAAATCTCTCGCTCGCTCTCAGTGCTTCTCCCAGTCAATAACTGGAATTATCTGTGTTGTCTACCTGAGCTCAGTAGGAAAGGAAAGGAAATTCATTCACATCATCCATCCATATCGAAATCTTAATCCAGGTATGAACAAATGAAAACTTTCTCTACCTCTTTGGAATTGACAACAAAACTGTGTAGACTACAGAATTTATTTCATTTTTTTATATTAAAAAATAATAAAGTCAAATAAAAAAAAATCACAGAGCATGTTTGACCCTTTCCTGTTCATTTTAATAATAAGGCCAGGAAAAGAACCAGAAAATAAACGAATTGAAAATATATAAAAAAAAATCTAGAAAATTTGGAGTCGTATTTGCTTGAAATTGAGTTTCCTCTGGAATTCCAGTGAAAGTCAGAGTCTGTCCAAGTCAAAGGACGACAACGACTATTAAATCCTGGACATGTTGATTGCGAGTGAATTCGGAATTCCAGACGGAATCTGTCCGAATACATATATACAATAAAAACATACGGATTTAGATGGAGAGACGGAATACATACAGATAGTATTTATTTCCGTCTCAATATTTGCTACAGTTATCATCAATTTGTTCCAAAGTCGGGGCTAAGCTATGAGAATGGGAATTTAGGGAAGTGAGTTGTTAGGAGCCAGCTCTTTCATTTTCATTTTCCTTTTACTTTTACATGAGTTGGTTAATAGACAGGGAATGCCCTTTATTAGAGACTTTTAAAGTGTTTTTTATGAGACCTTTCGTTACACTCAATCGACCGTAAAATACTACTCCTCTTTTATATGTATACACACACACACATACACAGTCGAGTAAAATAAAACTCACCAGCTTTCTCTCTCTCTCTCTATCTCTCTTTCTTTCTTTCTCTCTCTCTCTCAAACTAGTCAATGGATTGTTCCAATAAAACCTGTTCAACATTATTCTCACTCATGCTCTTTGTATTGTTTTGGTAGGAGAGAGAGGAAATGGTACGAGAAAAGTTGTGAGAGTTTGTTAGGTGAACGATTGAGTGAGGCTGAGGGAAATGAGGCAACGCCAGTATCAACACTGAGAAAGTAGAAAAGTATATAGGAACACTTATTCTCACATTGAATGAGAATGAGAACCAGCTTTTTCTCTTTAGCACACACACACACACACAAAACATTAACTTGAGTTTTGTAGTCGATGCACGCACAACTGCTCCAACACACCAACCAGCTCCAGCACACAGGCAGACAGAAAGGCAGACAGGCAGACACAGGAAAAAAACAACCTCGATTCCCAATTCCCGAGTCCTCGTACAATTTTAACAACTTTTCTCTCCAATAAATTACAAGTCACATTAAATTAAATGACCGTGTATAATCATGTACACCGAGAGCTTAAGTTATCCCTCCTCAATCCATAAAAATTAACTAGAGTTTTTTTGTGTGTCTATACGACGGGGATGGAACTAAACTCAAACATCAAACATCAACTCTTAGCACGGAAAATTATTTAGTAGTACCTGTACAGCAAAAAAAACAATCTCTATTTCTCTTTCTCACTCTTTTTAGTATGAAGGAAAGGAAAGGAATGGAATCTATACAAATTATCCTCCAATTCCCTTTGATTGTCTCGCTTCCCCACTCGTTTAGAGCTGGAGAGTCTGCAGAATTTTCCAAAATGTAATGGTTCATTCTGATTTATACACAAACTCTGTTGTTTTATTTTTATTTTCGTTCTGATTTCACGTCCAATAAATACGTTACTGGTCTTAAGGATTTAATTGAGGAAATTCGGTTCAAAGTTCAAAGCAACTCCAAGTTTGAAACAAGAAAATCAAAATCAAATGTAAAATTTGAAATTGAACGAACGCACTTTTCGTTTTCCTGATTTGTTTACGCCTATTTTTGAAAGGGCTGAAATTCTTAGTCGTCTTTTGTATTGGATTTTGTATATTTTTTGATACAAACTGCAACAACAAAACTTGTTCAAGTTTTGTAGAGGAACATAAACATGGTGTATGGAAAAAACTTTTACTTGACAAAGTTTGGAGTTGGTGAAAGAGAGAGAGAGAGAGAAAGAGAGATAAAACTATGGTACATGTAAATGAAATGATAAGCCAAAGGCTGGCTGGTGAAGTTGTTTTGGTTGCACATGCAGTCCAAAAAAGTAAAAATGGATTTCATGTGTACGATATTGTCAAACATTTTTATGTGGGTGTTTGAGTGCACGACCACTTTTCCTTGTTTATGACAGCTCTAAACGCTCAGCAATTAGACAAAGGATAAATCGGGAAAAGTATATCTAATTATTTATTTATTTAATTGTCCAGAGGTCAACAATAGAACGCCCTATAAAAAACAGTCAATTTTCGATAGGGTATTTTCACATGCAGTTCCGTTTTTTGTGACTTTGTGAGTGCCTGCAGTTGAACGCCTACCACAAAATGAAATGACACGTATAAATAACACAGGCTAATTTAAATTTCCTTTAAAAATCAATGGAATTGGCGTTGGTATTGGAAATCAAGAGTTGCTTTCACGTGTTTTGTAAAATAGTGAGGAATTTAATTTAGTTTGGAATTCAAAATACATATCTCAATTCAATTTTCCTTAAATTGGTCAGTTTAAAATGTCCAAATTCTGTTTTCTGTCCAAAATCGTGAGGACTGTTGTTGCGTTGACTGTTATTCCGAATTTGTAAATTTCGATCCCTACGATACGATAAATATGTAATGTATAGAGAAAATTCAGAGTTTCATTTCCAAAGTACACATGGAAATAAATAAATCAATGAGGGTTTATTTAGTAAATGGAAGACTTCAAATAGTTCAAATCCATTTTAAGAAATTCGCTATCGATTATTCTATCGATATTCAAATGTATCTAAAAATAAGTCCCAGTCAACCAAAAGTCTGTTATATTATTTTTTGCATTTACTGGTTGGATATTTGTTTAGTTTTGTATGCGCTTAAAAATATCTGTATTTCCTTCGTCTTTTTGGAACGGATAAATTTTGTATGTGTGTGGTTTTCAATTTATTCACTTGAATGTCAAGAATCAAGAAGATTGCGATTAATTCAAGTTAATAAAAGCAATTTTGTTTGTACAAAAAAAAAGTGTAAACTTCTTTTCATATGGGGAATTTAATTTTGACTTTGATTTTGATTTTTAATTCAAAATCTGTTGAACTTGTTTTCGTTTGCGTTTTTTAACTCTTTGGATAGTTTTTCTCGTGTACGCGCGTACACGTTTTTGTATCCCACATGAATATTGTTTTGTACCTGAATATGTTTTGTATTTTCTCGTGTGATATATAGGGAAAATGGCAGCGGCAACGATGACGACGAGTCCCTCGTCGAGCTCATTAAAAGTGAACATTGATAGATGTGCCAATTTTATGCGGCAGTTCAGAGACCCCGACAGTAAAGAACTAAAGAAATTGACAGCCAATCAGTTCACTGAAGTTTGGTCCCACTACGACAAAGATGGTGAGTCACATTTTTCTAATACAGCTTGACATTGAAAATTCTAATACACAGCAAAACACAGCAGGAGAAAATGAAAATGAATTATGACGGCATTCATACAAAATCAAAATCAAAATCTTGATATTGAATATCAAATAATCAAATTATGGCAAACATTCGATTTTCACACTTCAAAAATTCAAACTGAGATTATTTTCCTTCACATTTATACCTTCACGAAATTTCCCCGGTGAGAACCTGATGACAAAAGAAATGCATAATGAATTTATGCAAATTTTTATAATCCACTTTCCTTACAATTTGTTAAAATTCCCTTTCATGTGACTTCACACTTTTTGTCATCAAATGCAGTCAGGCGCTTGACTTTCACTTGAATTTTGATTTTGAGTATCTACGATGTAAAATAATGACAAAATCCTTTTTAATCTCATTCTCGTTATGAAATAATTCCCCATTTACTATGAGTAGAAAGAATTTTGATGAATATACTAACTACTAAATAAGTATACGAAACATTGTATGTAATTATTTTTATTGTATCTGTATTTTGAGAAAATCCCCACCCGCGATTCTGGATTCTAACTGAATGGTCTATAATTAGTCCGCGTTCATTCATCATTTCCCTTGTCCATTGTTAATTGTCACAGTCCAAATGAGGTTGAATTACTCTAAAACAAAAATTTCGGAGTAATTTTTTGAAAGGTGCGGAGTGGAGATTAAAACTAGAGGAATTTGTCAATTTAATTGGATTGACTTGAACCAAGTCGATTATCTGATTGCATCGATTATATGACTGCTGCTCAAAATATACATGCAATCAAAACTGGATTGATGAAGACAAATGAAAATTCTAAGGCTTAACTTGATTCTGTCGATCCACACACATCCTGTGAATACACAACACATACACACGAATATATGTACACACATAGGAATCCTTCACAGTTATCCCTTTATACAGGTTGCGCTTTGAACGGATTCTCCCGTTCTCTATTGTAAATCTATTTTCTCTGTTTTTTTTGTATGGATGCAGCTAATGGTTACATTGAGGGTGGTGAGTTGGATGGCTTTCTCCGAGAATTTGTCTCCAGTGTCAACGTTGACAATACCAGTCCAGAGGTAAAATCAATATATTCACACTCAATATATGTACAAAATGTGTATATACAGATATCTTTGCATGTGACTACAACCTACAATAAATTCTCCATTCCACCATGCAACAAATTATCCAGTCGAGTTAAATTCTAAGCATTGAGTGACTTTTTGATTCTATCAGTAAAATTCCCAGTACAAAACAAAAGTTTCTATGTATTGTGTTTATATTTGAATTGTATTTTGTACGGATATTGCATGGTCTTATTTTGTTTTGTTTTGTTTTGTCTTTCCAACTGCTCACACGTAAACTCACACTTTATCTTCATTAGCAATTCCTCCCCTTTCATTTCATATGACTTTTTCTTTTTTTAGTTCAACTATATAATTTGTCTCGTCGCGGTTTAACTTTTAATTACAAAGTCACCTCTTTTACTGTTTTAAACTAAAATCATGCCAAATTTTCCGTCCATTTAATGTTTTAATAGTTTTTTAATTATACAGTCATAGATTTCAAGTATAGAAATCCCTTTTTTTCTTTTGGATGAATGAGCGAGCTTTTGCGAGACGGCAAAGAGTCAATTCCGAATTTAAATTACAATGTGAGTTTCTTTTTTTCTGGTGTTTTTGACAGCTCGTGTCGGATGCCATGTTGCAGGAGCTCAAAATGTGCTTTATGGAAGCCTATGATGACAACAGAGATGGGAAAATTGATATTCGCGAGGTAAAAAAACAAAGCTAAACGATGCGCATTTTTCTTAATACATACATAATTATTATTTTTTTTTTTATTTTTAAGAAAAAAACAAAAAAAATAAACAGGGAAACACAAGCAAAAAATATAGGGAAGGCGTCATTTTCTCGATTTTTCTTCGTTATTCTCTTTCGAGACAAAAAAATCTTTTCTTTTGTGTCCCCCAAAATTATTGTGTGCATTTTATTGCCATTGTTAGCTGTTGACTTCCCTCGGTCTGTCAGCCATTATTCACTGCAACTCCGACTGTGACTTCATTTCATCTGTCAATCATCACTGTGCCCGGCTCCAGCCAAGGCCTTTCACTAACAAGCTCAAATTTTGAGGAATTCCCGAATTTTTTCCTTGCATTTATATGATTTATTGTCATTATAATAATCACGTGGATTCTTTTTGATGTTGTTTGTTGTTTGACTACTCAATTCAATTCCCTCGTCTTTTTTTTCGAGTGGAAAATCGTACATGGAAACTTCTACTGATGATGAGAATAATAATAATAATAATTGCGAGTAGTCCACCTCCATAATATTTGTTCCTCATTTTAGAGTTAGTATTTACAAGGCTATTGAACTCGCATCAGGGTCAACATCATTTCAGATGTATAACGCTGATTGTGAGTCTGTACATTCATTTTTTATTCACAATCCATTCCATTTACATTCCAGTGAGGTAATTTCTTTAGTATAAATAGAGAAAATCGATACCTAAATTCCGGACTGCCTTTATCATGAAATACTGTAGATTCTGGATAAAAGAGTTCAATGCAAATTGGGCTCTGCGTACTTGTCTGATTAGAAGGTTTGATGCATTCATTGTGATTGTGAGTCTACGTCACAGCCAGAACAGTTCAAGTGCTTCGAACAATAATGAGTGTGTGGAGAAATTACAGTATATGGAAACGTTAGTTCAAGGCTCAAATGCACAAAGAATGACGAGTGACGTATAGAGCTAGAAGTATCTGTATCTGTGTTTTCGTAATGGAGGACCTATTTGAAATTTGGAATCGGGATGGAGAGAAATGGAAAAGTTTTTTTGTCTTTGTCCGTATGTATTCAGAAGTCGAGTTTGATTAGGTTGAGTTGATGTTTGACCATGTCCAATTCTGTTAGACTTGTCGATGCAAACGGATTTCGAATTTGCATTTGAATGCTGCAAGTGTGTGAGAATTGATAAAAAACATTCGAGTTTCATGTCCCAACAAAGTTCCGAATATCGGAATTGCGTTTGTTGAATTGAATCCCTTTCGTTGAGTTGAGTTCAATGTTCAATAGCATCGTCGTGTATTTCCATATGTAGAAAGTTGAGAGTATCAAAATACAAATAAGTATCGAACATCGTTAGACTTGAGACGGCTTTTACCTTCTACCATTTACCATTTACCGTTTGCCGCTTACTGCTTTAGCCCGTCCGTCCAAAGCCAAAGTCAATAATAAAGACGAATGAATGGTGGTGGTGGTGGTGGGTATTCCTATTTGATACTTTTTGTAGCCTGTCTCAAGTAAGAAGAGCAGCGAGTCCTTAAATTATTAATGAGTTTTCTGGCTGGAAAAGCTTTCCTTTCCATTCCTTCGGTTCTTTTCCCTTGGTCGGTCGAGGAAAACCCCCGAAAAAAAACCAATTCCAATAAAGTTCTTTGCACTACTAAATACATAGAAACTCTACAAACTATATTCTACATTCTGCAGTCTGCAGTCCATACACACACACGTGGATTATTAATCAGGCTTATTTGTATTCTGGAACACTATATACGCAAAAAATGTGCGTACATACAGATATTTACGCTCAACACGCATGATATATTATAAATTGTATATAAGCTCATTTCACACGGAGGAACTTGTCGAGGATTAGTCCAAATTCCCAAAGCATAACAAATCAAAGCAACCACACCAAACTTGTCAGAGTCCGTCCGACTCAGACTCTAGATTTTTTTTATTTTGATTTATGAGTTGTAGTTATTTTTAGAGGGAAGACAAGCCGGAAGACAATGAATGATTTCAATTAAAATAATGACCGTTTCAAATTTCAATAAAGTGTGAGGTCCTCTGCCAGAAAACTCACCATGTACTTAAAATCTCTTTGTTTTTGCATATTGGTGGACAAAAGAACATGGAGAATCGTTTAAGACAAATTTAGACCTTTTTTTAGGGATTAAAAGTAATTTAAAATCGTCGTTAGACTTCTCCAAAAATTCGAGATTAAAGTAAACCGATGATTTATGTCTTTGCTCTGGAATTTAAAATCATTGTCCAACTTATTTACGTGCCAAATAGCCGAGAATATTCAAGGCGCTAAGTAGAACTCTGAAATACTCTGAATCTAGACACACGTACATGGTTGGTTTTCTTAACGGCTTCGTCATATGTAAAATACATTGTACAAGAAAACGGGACAGAGAACGAGAAAAGGAGAGAGTACACTGAAAATATGAGGAAACTATTGAGTTAAATGATCAGATTGAATTTTAATTTGAATTTGAAAATCCCATCAAACAAATGTCTATAAATTCGATGATGAATCCTCTTATCCTTTTCCTTCTCAATTTCCCTCATTTCCTCCTTATCATCATGAATTGAATTTGTTTTCGTCCTGAATGGATTGATGTAAGTATACAAAAGAATGTTCCAAGTCCAACATGTTATGCAGTAGAAAATTTTGGAGCATCGTTCAAAGTTAAAGTTCAAATGTGGCTACAGCTCACAAGAGCTTTTGTGTGTTTTCCTCTCTCTCTCCCTCTTTCTCTCTCTTTCTCTCTCTTTCTCTCTCTTTCTCTCTCTTTCTCTCTCCTCAAAAGTCCAAGTTGAACATTGGAATCCCATTGGAGAATGAAGCTTGAGTTGAATGCACAAAGACAGACACCGACCGACCATGGCTACAGAAATACAGAGACAGACTACATACTGAGCAAACATTATAATTTCCTGGAGGCACTTTCTTTTATACTTTTATACTACTCCTTACTCTTCCATAGTTGAATTACCTACTCCTAATCCAAACTATACTACTACTTAGCAAATAGTACACCACTCAAGGCCATACATTAGCTCAATTCTCCATACAGTGAATATTCCCCTTTCTCTTCTCTCTCTCTCTTCCTCTTCCTCTTCCTCTCTCTCTCTCTCTGTGATCCTCTCTAATGCTTTCTCCATTCTCTTTTCTTCTTTTCTCTCTATCTCTTGCTCTCTCCTTTTCTCTTTACTTCCCTCGTTTCTTCTCTCTCTCCAAACATTTTCTCTTTACTTTTTTCCTTATACACTTTTGATACTTGATCACGCTGGTCCAATTTTTACCAATCAAACATGGAGATTTTTTGAGACAGAGAGAGAGAGAGAGAGCATTCAAACTTGAACTTTGAAACCTTTGAGACTTGGAGAGAGAGAGAGAGAGAGAGAACATCCGGACTCGTGTCTACAAATGTAATGGCTGTCGCTTCATTGGTTGTCAGTCAGACTACTTGACACCAAAGCCAGAGACTTGAGACTCGAGAGAACGAACAGAGAGAGAGAGAGAGAGAGAGACCGAAAGAGAGAGACAGAAAAAGGAAAAGAAGCGGAAAAGAAGAATTATAAAACCTTTCATCCTGTTCTTCCATTGATTTCCCTTTTCCTTCCTCCCACTCAAACTTAGCAAATAATAAAACTCGGAGCTGAACACAAAAGATTTCCTAATAATGCCGACTCTTAAGAGTGAATTCACATATCGATATACAGATATTTGATGTATTTGTTACTATTTATATGTATATACATATATAGTACATAAATATTTCTTAGCATTTCTCCATTGGGACTGTTCAAAATGATCAAAAGTTTGTAACTTTTTTTATTAATGAATTTTTTGTGTAGTCTTTTTGCATTTGTAACATGAAAGGTGGAAGAAATATAGAAAAAATAAAAGAAACTACATAAGTATCGTATGTACAAAAATTTTTTTTTGCGAGGGAATAACAAAGAAAGAAGGAGAAAAAAAAGAGAAAAGGATAAAAAGGAAATCCTGGAGATTTAGAAGCTTTGAATGGGAATGGGAATGGGAATTTGAATGTGATTGTACATGTTTATTTCTTTTTCCTTTCTTTTTTTCCAGCTTGCCCAGTTGCTACCAATGGAAGAAAACTTTTTGCTCCTCTTCCGTTTCGACAATCCTTTGGAATCCAGTGTGGAGTTCATGAAGGTAAGAAACGTGAACTTATTGTTAATGCAAAAAACGGAGAGAGAACGAGAATGAAAGAGAGAAAGAAAAATAAAACAAGTTGAGTTTTACTTTAATACTTTTGGGTTCTAGCTCTAGTTTTTTTTTTTTTTCTTTGGTTTTTGTTAGTTTATTATACCTCGGAATTTCCAAGTTGAATTTCACAAGCATCAGACATCTTATTTACTATTTACTATGGACTTTACCCTATTTTTACGTACCAAATATCAAGACTCTTTTGTACTCGAAGAAAATACTAACGATAAGAAAGGGAAATTCCGGAAAGTAACCGCTAACAGTAACCTCTAGAAAACTCACGTGCTTCCTCCACCTTCACCCAGATATCTTACAAATATTTATATAGAGAAATAGAAAGTTCAAATATCTCCATTTTCCTTTTGTTTATCTGCATTTTTTACGCATTTTCAAAGCGACATTAAAACTCTAAAAATGAAACTATTTTTTGATATTCTTTAAATGGAAATCCAAAAGAAACACGTTTTCTCTCGAAAATCCCTAAATACTTTCTCTTTCGAAATGAGCCGTAAGAAAATAATTCAAAAGTCAAGATGTTTGCTAGTTTGACAAACCAAATTCAAACGGAAAAATGTATATATTTTCCCTTGTATTTTCGGCTTCATTGCATACATTTCAAAAACTTGGGTTTCTACAGGCGAAAAAGAAAAGCAGCTCTAGATTAATCGATGATGAATTAGAGTGAGAAAAAAGAGATTACCATCAAAGGAAAACATCAAAAGTGAAAAAAGTTTTTTTTTTTTTAATTAATCTTGACGAATCTGAGATTTAAATGAATTTGTAAGTCCATCAATGAAAGACTTTTTGTTTGAATTGAGAGTTTCGTAGTGACATCAAATGACTTGAAATGACAAATGAAGAATGATCAGGATGCGGAATGGGGAATTTATTTGTTTGAAATGGAAGATTCTCCTTTGACCTGATAAATGCGGGTTGAAAAGTCGTCAGAGAGTCTCCAAGTCCCTATGTGAAAGAGTTGAGTTAACTAAAGGAGTTTTTACAATGGAAATTTATTTTTTATTTTGTTCACACCTCAACAAGAGTTTCCATTTACTGGTGGAGTGGTGTTGACGTTAAGTAAATACGTTTCCTCGTCTGGCCCAGAGTTCCACAGTTCGAACAATTCCAACACACAGTTCTTCAGATTATGGTGAACTAGACAAGGAAAGAATGGAGAAAAGGAGTGTAGATGGTAGAAAATAGAAAAATAGGGAAAATCTATCTGTATATGTAGGAGGAGAAGAAAAAAGTTTTAAACTTGTCAAAAGTTCATGAGAGAACTTTTTTTTACGAGAGGAAATTGCTGTCTTGAATTTCTTATCCCATCACACACACACATAAACATTCTCTATTCTCTAAACTCGAAACTTGCAATGGTTTTGGTTCTGGTTCTGGTTCTGGTTCTGCTTCTGGGCTCTTTTCCTTTCTTCCATTCTCTTTCTCTCTCTAACTTCCGAGTTTTCCTGTTCCATTTACTCTTTCCTTTTCCTTTTCGTATTCCTTCGTATTCGTATTCATTTCGAAATTCGACTTTCTGACTCACCTTTACTCAACTGAATACTGTAGAATTCCTTTGATATTCACTTCCCATCCCTTTCTCTCTCTCTCTGTCCTCTCATTCCTTTGTATAACTTGCCAAAAACTGAAATCTACCGAGAGGCGTAAAAAAACTAGAAGCAGAAAAATATTCTCTGTATGTTTCAATGTAAACTTTTCAACTCTATCTCTACTTCTAACGCGCAAAGGAAGAGAGAGAGAAAGCGAGAAGGAGAGTGATATAATGAATTTACTTTTTCTTTTTTTCGAGGGGGGTTTACATGGAGAGTAAACTTGACGTTGTAAAGCATCATTATCCTGTTACAGGAGAGAGAAAAAACATGGACAAACTTTAAAAAACTTAGTTTCTCCTCGCCCTCTCAAAACTCAATGATTTTTGTTCTTCTTTGTATTTGCATAAACAACTTTCTCTCCCTTTCTCTTTCTCTCTCTCTCTCTCTCTCCATTTACAACTTTTACAACTTTTATCAGAACATAAACAAACAATTTTGAGAAAGATTCTCAAACTTTCCCTCCTCGTCTGAACCAAAAACATTTAAATGACTAAAGGATTTACTTTAAAATCTGATTTAGAATTTTAAATGATGAATAATTTTGACTTGTGATTATTTTCCCTGTAGATTTGGCGTGAGTATGACACAGATGGGAGTGGATTCATTGAAGCCGATGAACTTAAGGTAAGGAAAAACATGCAATTTTTTTTTTTTAATCTCAGCCATCCAAAATGCCAGCCACAAAATTGACGTTCCACACGAGTAGGGAAAAAATCTGAAGAGTAGCAGATTGAGATATTTAATCCAAAAAAAAAAATTCCACGCAGCTGTTCAATTTCATGAGAGTCGTCACAAATGTCACGAGACAATCTTCAACTCGATGAAGACATTTTTTTGTATGGTACATTTGTGACGGTCTGGTCTGGCTTTGACCAAGAGAAATAAAGAGCCATTAGCCATTTTGAATCAGTAGTTGGGAGTTGGGAAATGAAGCTACGAGTGAGTTTTGTGTGGTGCTGCATCCTAATAGAACGAGAGGAGAAAATAGAGAAAATAGAGAGAGAGAGAGAGGAAATGAAAAAAAGAAAAGGACTTTATTGAAACCCGTACCGGCAGTTGATGTTTGTGGCAAAAGAAAGGAAGAAGAAAGAACATTTTTTTTTTCTTTTTGTGTGTGTTTGCTAATAAATTGATGGAGGGAAAATAGATAATGGCTCTTCTCTCTCATGTTGACTTACGTAAGTCCAATTCTCCAATTCCAAGAAAGCAAAAAAAAAAAAAAACAAAATGAAAATGAGAACGGCAAGGACAAGAAAAACGAACGCTCAATGTCCACCTTGATCGATTCCACGAGCTCATTTCCTCTCTCTCTCTCTCTCTCTCGTTCTCTGTCAAAGAGAAATTGAGAATGAGAGAGAGAGAAAATGCTTCAGGTATTGCACATAGGAAACTCCTTTAGTTTCCCTCTCTTCTACTTTTGTTGTTTTGTCCTCCGCAAAAAAAACAGGGTCTGATGAAATGAGGAAACGTCAGCTCAGATGCAAGAGAAACGTCAGATTTTTGTATGGTATGATATTACCTGGCGAAAATGGGGAAATTCTATTTCTATAAATTCCAAATGCCCTCCAAAAATGTGTACTTTTACTTTTACTTCTCGCAAATTCAAATTTGAATTGTCATTGCAGTTTTCAGTTTTCACAGTTGCAAGTTTTGTACATACCTAGTTGAATCAACACGTTCCAAAGTCCGCGTCATTTTGTATTTTGTAGGTACTCTGTAGTAATAATTAAATATTAAATATTTACAAATAATCTGCTCGTCTTTTTTTTTTGTTTTGAATCGGGATTTGAAGTCAAGTTGAAAGGAAAAGGAAAGAGGTAGCAAGAAATTAGGAATTTGGGGATATTTTAATGGGACTCTCCATCCTTAATTGTTCGTTTACAGTATAAATTATAATGTCTTTTTAACTAGCAATTACCAAGTTTTACTATGAATTAAACTTGTTCCTTCAAACTTGTTTTCCTTGGAGAGCACTAGAGAGAGAAATAGAGTGAAATTTGATAGTTTTAAATGAGAATCCTCTCCTATTCAAAAGGCATGAAGGAAAAATGAGTCCTTGTACATAATTCTTTAATGGGAAACTCCGTGCGACGTTCGACCAAAGAAAAGACACAAAAGGACTAAAGATCCCACATCTTTTCTTCGCCACAGTTCATCTCTTCTCCTTGTTTTATTTCCATTTTTTCTTTGTATCTCAATTTGGCAGCCGGTTTTCTTTTCTTCTGCTTTAATCATTCTCAACAGTCAAAGAAACGGGGAAAGTAAAAGTATATAGGTACAAGTAAAAAGTAAAAGTAAAAGACAAACAAGAGGGGGATAAAAAAAAGTAAAGGGGAAAAGTAGGGATGTAAAAAAAACAAGTAAGAAAAGAAATGAAATAAAGGAGACTCAAGATCACCAGAAATCCATAGGACTTTCTCTTGATGACTTGCAGTTTTATTTCATTGCATTTGAGAGTTCAATTCTTAATCGAAATCCTAACCTCGTGATGATTCCCAGTGAAAACAACCATCGTGTAAACGTGGAGACGTGGAAATGTGAAAACTAAAAAGATTTGTAGGTACTCTGAGGACTGATCTTTGTAGTTTGTATAGTTTCTATAGTTTTTTTCTCCTCCAGAATCCTTTCCCTTGGTGTAATTTCTCGTAGGTCACGATCCCACTGATGTACCCACCATGGAACTACAATACAACACCATGAAACTATGATGTATGATGTTATAGGTAGGAAAAAATATCGATAGAAATACAAAAAAAACCCATGTTTCCTCGCGTGGAGTGTTGGATATGGATACGTCAAAAAGTGGAGCATTAGTAAGTGATTCACAAGTCGGAAGAGAGAGAGTGGAAAGAGTCGTACTTTCTCTTTACTTTCTCTCGCCTTTCTCTCTCTTACCTTGTAACGTCAATGGCAATGTGGCTGAGGAAAAGAAGTAAAAAAAAAAAGGATATTGAAAAAAAAAATGATTGGAAATATCGATAAAAGACTTTCATTGTTTTTTTGTGTTTTTTTTTTCCTTTTTCTTCCCTTTCACTTCGGCGTTCTTTGGTTCTGTCTCTCTTTCTCTCACCATGTGTAGAATTTTCTGAGAGATTTACTTCGGGAGGCGAAGAAAATCAACGATGTCTCCGAGGATAAATTGATCGAATACACGGACACTATGGTAAGTCATGAGAGATCTTATCACTCTCTCCCTTTTCTATTTTCTATATCGTACTTTATTTGTATTTGTGTTTTCCATTTATTCTCTTTCTCTTTCTCTTTCTCCGTCTGTCTGTCTCTCATCTCATTCTTTCTCTCGTTTTGGTTTCGTCCTTATCAAAATCCATTCTTTATGTTTTTCAATGAAATTCTTCTTTTTCCCCCAGTATTTTTTTTTTGCTACTACTCTTTGATTCTTCGATTCAATTTTAACCAGAGCCAGAACGAGACGAGACATTCTGTTTAGTTGTAGCTGTAGGAGTGGGGGAAAATGGAATGATGGAACAGAGGAAATCAACTGTATTTGCATGTTTTTCTCTCTCTGGATCCATCCGCTTTCGTATCTCATTCAAGTATACCCATGGTAAAAAAAAGAGTGGAAATCTCATTTATTTTTATCGAAATATCCCCAGGCACGAATACAATACAATACTTTTTTATTTATTAGACCGTACACACACACACACACAGAGATATGCAAGATTCAATATTCCTTGAAGCAATTGATTCATATGCTTTTCCATCTCCCTTTGATAAGATATCCTTGATACTTGTGAATTCCTTCTGTATTTTTTCATTCTCATTTCTGCACATGGTTTTTAGTTTGTAAAGAATTTTTTGGATGTCCCCACATCTATTTATCTATACATTTAGATAGATTTTCCTTATGTGCATCACATTATGAAAACATATCTGCAGTCTGCACAGTTTTGATTTTGATAATTTCGAGAGAACAGAGAACTCAATTTTTTGATAGGAGAAAATGAAACGGATTTTTGAATGGTGAGGTAAGTGAGCAATGTAAAAATATGTTTGTTTGTGTGTGTGTGTTTGTTTGTATATGTATGTTTGTTTGTTTACATGCAGGGAGGGAATATTATTATTATGGAAAATTTGGGAGGGGAACAAGAACAATGACAAGGGAAAGAGAAAGAGAAAGAGAAAAGAGACAGCAGAAACGGGAATAAGGATCAATTTCTGTGAAAGTATTAAATAATGAATGATCCGTTGAATAATTTATGTTTTGGCTTTTCTCTTAATATTTCATGCCACCCCATGAATTACTCGTCTTCTTCTTCTTCTTGTTCACTTTGCTCGTCGCCGTCGTGTACTTCTTGAAATACTTCTTACTTCTTACTCGGCGTATAGCTTCAAGTATTCGACGCAAATAAAGACGGGAAACTACAACTATCCGAGATGGCCAAGTAAGTCATAGTGATATTCACATCCAATCAACTCCTCCTCCCTGTCACTCCGTCTCTCTCCCTCTTTCCATCATTCATACCTAAATTTATGCACACACACACACACACACATCTCTTCTGCCCTTCTTTCTTTCTTTCTCTCTCTCTCCCTCCTTCTACGATATATTTCCATGTTTTTCCTTTCTCATTTCCATTTAATTCCATGGTTTTCTCTTCATGTATCTGTCATAATCATAATAAATCGATACACCTCGCTCAAGTTCAATACTCCAAATAAACCACACACATCCGTATAGACACATATCATAAGTATGTATGGATTTGCGTATTACATGCAACAAAAGGTCTGAAAAGGAAAGCAACAAAATCCAGCTTCTTGTCCTCATTTGTTGGCCGTAACCGTAACCAGATCATCTCTCATCTCACTCGCTCAATCAATCAAACACCACACACATTTTGATTTCTCATACTTTGACTGCAGACTGAGAAATTCCCTTCCCTAGAGAAATCTACAAAAGACACATAGACAAATAGACAAATAACAAATGATCAAATGACGAATACAAAACATACAAAAAATATCAATTATGGTATAGTTTTCCACCAAGAGGATTCTTTCAGCCACATTTTTACTCGATTCCAACTCCAAAAAGGAAAAATCATTTAACCGCAACCACAATAAATAAGTACATTTGGGTTCCAATTTCGAAATAATAATAATGAATTACTATTATTATTATTATTATTCTTACAAATGAAGATTGTGACGCGTCTGTGCTGATGATAGAATTGAATTTCATTCAATATGATTCAAGTCTGGTTATTATTATTGTAGGAAATTGGGAAGTAATCAAATCCTTGGCGGAACAGATATTTTCGTAGAATTGTGTGTGTTCGTGGGATTTCTCATTTGAAATTATGATAGAATTCAACTTTGTCTGATGGTCTTTTGTTTATTGTGTATAGTGGCGTGCCTTTGTTTGGAGTCCATTCGTTTTTCATTAATCATAAGAGTGCCATCGTCATATTTGCCATATGTATACGTTGGTTTGAGGACACTCACAAAGTCTACAAAATATTTGTTTTGAAATTCAAAATTCGGAATTCTTGTACGACGCAGAAGATCGAGGGAAGAGAGAGAAAGAATGAGAAATGAGTCGAAGTCGAAATATTCAAGGGAAATGCTTAGCAAATGACTATTGAATGTTTCTCAATGGGAATTCTCGGGATTCTCAAGAAATAGAGACACAAAACATGACAGATTGAAATTTTCATTTTCATTTTATCAAAATTCCCCCACACTCTGTATTGTATGTACGATATAAAACTAGAGGAATTTTCATAAGGACTCTCTCTCAGGTTTTCCAGAATAAACAACATACAAACAACAATCATAAATGAAAATGAAACAACACGACAGAACAGGCAATACCGTAGGATTTTCTATGCCTTATTATATGCCAATACTCGTATGCATTCAATCATTTCCAACTCACAACAGGATTTCTTCATATTCATATTTCATATTCATATATCTATGGATATGAAGAATATTTGTCTCTCTCTCTCACTCTCTCTTCGCTCACCTCATCTCATTCATCTCTCAAATTCAAATATCTGTAATGTTTTTGGATTCCATTTTTCACATGTGTTTTGCACAACACATTTCCCATTCCCCCTGGATTTATTACACTATATATAAATATGTACGTGATCAGGAAAATCCTGATGGATAGACAAATGGAGCTGGAAACATGGGAATTTAATCACATTCCTTTTTGGTTATACATACAGATAATAGGAAACCCCCGTACCAAATATCTTCACTTTACTCTTTCGCACAAACAATTTTGATGTTCATTTTCATTATTTTTTAGCAATAGCACAATCATTATTGAAATCTTAAATTACATGGAAACAATACAAAATCAGCTGACAGGAGAATTGGAACTAGAAGAAATTTGATTTCATGCGAAGAATACTGTAGTCTACAGTTTTTTTGTTTGTCGTCGACAAAAAAAAATGGGATGTTGAGTTTTGAGTTGGACTGAAACCAAAGGGAAAAGTGAAAACTTTGCCAAGTTTTTGTATGTAAGTACAAACTTGATAAAAGTTTAAGGAGAAATTATGAAAATAGGCATTCGACTTTCGAGATACATGTTTTCCTATAGAAATCCAAGACTCCTTTTGAGAGTTGTTTGAAGCAGACGGTGTCTTTGACATTACATTCAATTTACATGCGGAACCATTTACAAGAGAAGCTTCTTGTATTTACTCTCTGTATAGATATGGAAATTAGTCTGGTGGAAATCCATGGGAAAAACCCATGCAATCAAAACTTTTGACTATCAAACGACTTTTCTTGGAATATCTATCTAATATCAGAAATCAGAAACCAGAAATCTCACACTGGGAAAAACAGAAAACACATTCAAAATTTTCAACATGAAATCACGTCCGGATTTGACATGTTTTTCCTTATTCATCTGTCCTCTTCTTCCTCCATGAATATTAAGTACAGTTATTATTATAAATTTAAAAACTATACTCGTTCATTTTACTTCAAATCCTCTGTCCAATTGTGGACTCTTCCCGTTTGTCTTTTTCCCTGTTTCCTTGCACACAGATGATGAATTAATTAAATATATATATATAAATTTTGTTTGTGTCTTGTCTAGGTTGTTACCTGTGAAAGAGAATTTCTTGTGCCGACAAATCTTCAAGGTAAGCGAGGTATAAATTGCAACTTTCTTCACTCCCATGTGTCGTCTAGTCCGTCCTTTTTGTTCTGTATTCTTTTTTTTTTTTTCTTTGTTCTTTGTCTCTTTTTTAAAAATTATCTACAGTCATATTTTATTTGTATCTGTCTGATTCAAATTCAAATTCAAATTCAAATTTACTGAGCCTCCAAATCCAAAACTCAAAACAAATATTGAGAAAACAAATTGCCATTTCAAAAATCTCCAGTTAACCAATCACAGTTGAGCACCATTAAACAAAAATTCTCCAGTCCATTCCACATTCAACCACCAAAAACTCTCCATTTTATCATTTACTTTACAACAAATTTATAAATTTTCAAAATGTTAACTCAAACCGACGTAAACCCATGCACTATTTTACATTTTAGCAATCAAACATTTCATTTCACATTAAGAACAACATGTACACAATATTTTGATATGTTCAAATTGAGAATTTCCTTAAATCATATCAACATCATTTATGTACACACTTTGACACTTTCCAAAAACAAAAAAAAACAGTTACATCAAATCTCAAATCCATGCGCAACTCCAAATATTCAAACGAGGTCGAACTGACAAATTGTTTTTCATTTTGCTTGGTAGCAAGGAAATCAAAAAAAAAAAAAAAGCAGGAATTCTTCTTAAAAATTGGGTTAGAAATGAAAAAAAAACTTGTAAGGAAAAAAACGGAGATGTCGAGAATGAAATGAAAATTTCAGTACTCAACTTGAAGCATTTCCCGTCACGTTTTTACACACATGCAAACAAGCAATTTCCTTCATTTCATTTCATGTCACTCTCTTTTTTGCTTCTCTTCCTTTCTCTCTCGAGGATCTATAATTAAATACTTTGGAGAGAAGTTTAATGTTATTTATGATAAGAGTGAAAGTTAAGGAGAAGAGAAAGGCGACATGGCAGTGAAAAAGCCAAGCCAATGTAGGTACTTCTCATATTCTCCATAAAAATGAAGGGAAATATACAGAAAGAAGGAATTTTCTCTCCCCCCCCCCCATTTGTATATAAATATCCAGAGATTTCCCTGCATTTTTATTGTGATTGTGATTGTGATTGTAATCGCAAGTACTCCCCGCAAAGCTTAACCCTTTTCTTAAATGGCTACTGTGTATGTGATTTTGTGACCCCCCCCCCCTCGTGAATGTATACATATTTAGGTATTTATACACACTCAAATTTCGAGTTGTTTCGTTTCCACAGAGTCAAAAAGACATTCTCACCAGTTGCTCTCAACTCTCAATACTCAAAAGTCAGCTGAGCCAAAGAATTTTTAGGCTGACACACAAAATTTATTACACTTTCCTTTTTTCTTCTTCTTCTTTATATTATTATTTTTTAACTTTTGACATGTAGAATCATCAAAATTACATTTCCAGGACTTTCAAATTCCCAAAATGATTCCAATTATTTAAACTCAACATATTCGACTTGTGACTTTTTGACAGACAAGAACGGGAAATGGTCTCGAGTTGACATTACAATTTACAAACTAGTTGAAAAAAAACTCTTCTTTTTGTCCCATTCATATTGAAATTTCCATCCAGCATTACGTGAAAACATAGACTTGGAATTTCTCTAGCTTTTGAGGTTTTTTTTTATGGGAAAACGGAGAAGGAATTCTTTCAATGTAAATAATATATGCACATTTTTTTTCCTCTCGTTTCTGAGAAACTTGAGAAACTCTTTTTTTTTTAATTTAAATCACAAATCAAATGGATGTCGCCTGGTTTTTTCATGCATTTGTGATGAAAGTGAACTTTCTCTTCACAAATTTAAATCCTTGTACATAAAATATTCTCTTCATTTGTATAAACAATTGATAAAAAGTTATCTGTAGGTGTGGCTCTCGTATAATTTCCCTTTGTTGTAGTTAAATATTTATAGAAAAAATCGTCTCTGTTCCATTTTTCGTTATTGTTCTTGTTATTGGTTTGTTGTTACATACTAAACTCAAGGTAATGACGGATGTGGATGTATGATCAAAAAATATATATATATTAAAAAATGCCCTCCTTTTTTCTCTCTTGAGAAAAAAAACTGTATGTTGTATCCCTGTGTGTAAACAAAAAATACGTGTAAGAACTTTTATAGCTTTTAATCTCTTCTCTTTCCTTTGCTTAAGCAGGAGGGACTTGAAGTAAGTACCGTTTTACATTTCCTAATTGACAGCTAGTCAGCACCAGTCGTATCGTATTTCGTAACAAGTAGAAATTAGTAGACATTTTAGACAGTCCACAAATTGTTTTTTGTTTTTTACAATCTCACTCTCAAATTTTTGCGCTTCGTTTTAGATTTTTAGATTTTCTCATTTGTTTCAAAACGTAAAATTTTAGTGTAGATTTGTTTACGAATTTTATTGGACTTGAATGCAAAAATGTGTACAAGAGAAAAAAAGTCAATGAATCGTAGCTGTAATTTGTGACAGATTATCTGTCATCTGCAATTAGTAGTTTAATCCATTATAATAATGGCATTATTATTATTATTGTAAGATATTGTACGATGGGATGAATCAACACGGTATTGCGTAGTACCTAAATTAAGCATGAAAGGTTAAGTAAAACGCTTGCTGAGAATGAATATATATATAGAAAATAATGATGATAATCATCATTTACAATTCACAACAACTTTTAACCTTTATCGTATACGTAAATATCGTAGCTGTTAGTTGCTAATTGCGACGCGAATTCCAACGGAACAAAAGTCCAGTTCATCAAGTTTTTGTTGTTGTATGAAAATGGGCAATAAATAGTAAATTGGAGGACATTGTATAGATTGTAACTGAATCACATCAAACACACACTGTTATGTGTTATGTAGTGTATTATTGTAGAGAGAATAATAAACCTTTTGATTTTGATTTGACTGCCGACCTTCAAGCTGATTCTGACATGGACATAGACTTTTGTGGGCTCGTTATAGAGTTAAAGTAGATTCTATACAAACACACAAATGGTATTTCAGAGTATTCCTGTATATCTGTATAATATCTGTATTTCTTAACTAATACTCACTTTTTTTATGGGGCTCCGTGCTCCAAATTATATTATAGGAATAAGAATCCATCGTCCTCCTTCTCCTCCTCCTCCTCCGCTGTAATAGCCGTCATAACACTAAAGGCTTTTTATATTGGGTGTTTCCCTTGGTCTTACGATTATGTATACTCTTTCACTCTTTTACTCTTTATACCTAAAGCAATATCAGCCTTCTTATTTTTTGGATTTCCTCTCCAGCTTTCCTTTTTACATTTTCACTCTCATTTCTCTCCCTTTTGTATACCCTACATATACCATAAATGTGTACATCCAGAGAAAGCTTGCTCTTTCCCATGTGTACATGTATTGTTTGTGAATTGTACTGTTAAACATCTCTCTTTACCGCACTATCAAATCACTCACAATATTTGTCACGCTAGACTCAAATTCCCACAATCAAAATGTCAATTTGTTTTTGTTCTAATGCTCAGTGGGATTTATACAATCCGACATATATTTATTCAAGTTGCAAATTATGAACGAGTCAAAGTCAAACTACTATCGTACATTTAATTGAACTGAAATGGAATGCGCATTTTCTTTTCTTTTCGTTTATTTTTTTTGCTTTCATCTGTGCTAAGTGTCGAATTTCTTCCCAATTATCTTAAATCTCAAATCGCAAATCTACACTCTTTAATCTATATGGACACCAACTACGTTGTTGGTGTGGTGTGTTAGTTGGTTGTATGTTGTATGTATAGTCACTCAAAGTAATTAATTCGAGATTCGAGTCAAATTTGTTCACGAGCGTCTTTATTTTATTTCTCTAGGACACACCAATTTCTTTTTATTTACATACATGAGTATCCTTCGCCCTCAGTTTTATCGTTAGTTGATGGTGACCTTTATCGAGTCTTTTCCTGTTCAGAATATAAATATTTTAGAGTGTTTACTAAACAACAACCAACGTTCAATGTCTAAATGCACTTGCTCTTATCAAAACCATGAACATTTTATTCGTATTCCGCATATTCTCGTCATACGTACAAAATTCCTAATCCTAATCAGGTATCAGGATATACCAAATAGGAATAATATACATATGACAATGTAAAATCTAGAGCGAGAACATACAATCGAGTCAATTTCAAATGGATTTTGTATGTTTTTGTGTTGGGCAGTGTTGGCTTTTTCTTTTTACAAGTATTTACAAGTAATATTAAAAGGTTTAGCAATCAAGCTTAAGTTCATCCGGACTAACGTATACATATTACAATTAAGTGCAGTCCCAAACAATCATGCTCTGACTATTATTGCTGACTAAATTTACGGGGGGAAACGAGTAAATACAGGAGTAAATAATAAACAAGAAATGTTTTGGTTGCATAAAATAGCATGACGTCATCTCTATTTGCTTGTTTCTCTCGTTCCCTTTCGCTTCCTGCTTATCCAGAGGAACAAAAGTAAACGTTCAGACTTTTCTGTTGGTCATGTGTGTGTGTGTGTGTGTGTGTGTTTGCGACTATTTTCCGAGTGATGTGATGATGCTTGTGAAAGCAACACAACAACAACAACAACAAATACACAAAACAAATAAACAAATTTCTACAGCCCGGATTCATTCCATATTCTCATTGTATTTTACGTACACTGTGATGCATGATCACGAAAGGGACATGCTGAGGCTGAGGCAGGCAATCACATTCAAAAACTCGAGTTGAAAGCTCAATACTGAACTTTGTATGTTGGGTTGAGGATTATAGAAGCAAAAACAAAAGGAAAAGCAAAGCACAAGAGAATACTCGAATGAGAGAAAGAGAGAGAGAGAGGGAAAATGCTTCGTTTATGTACAAAGTATAATTTTCAATGTTGTGTATACAGTTGAATGATTCGCTGTGTGTATATTCTGTATATGCGTGAGTGCGGCCTCAAGTGTTCCAGTTGTCAATATTCATTCATAGTAGACTTCGTATGTATGTCGTGGAGGAGTTGTCAGTGGGACTTCCTTGTTGTGGATTGTGAGCTGGAAGGTATGTACATATATGTAAAGTGGAAGCTTGAGGATGTTTTCCATATATATAGAGAGAAAGAGAAAACAATTCCCATCGTTGATCGTTGCCTATACAGAATAGTCTGGAAATGATATTCAGTTCAGACAGATATGTGACTCACACTTGACTATCATTGTATACTATTTCCATTTTCATTTTCATTTTCATTACGGTGTAACCAACCCACTAATGTCTACCAAGTCTATCATCAATACTCTATTTTAACGAGGACGACTCTCTCATAGCTACCTGTGAGTCTGTCTGTACACATAGACAGACACATTGCAATACACCTAGACAAGTGAGAAAGTAAATGAACTTTGTTTGGACTTTCGACATTAGCACTTGGTTCCTTGGGACACGCAAAGCCGTGCTCTATCCATATGTATAGTTCTACAGATAGTTCTAGTGCTATGCATAGAGTGAAGTAAATGTGTAAATTGATAAATGTTAGTGAGGGAAAATGAAAGTATAGTTATTATTTCCCTGTTGTCCGTATATGACTGAATGTCGAGAGAGAGAGAGAGAGAGAGAGAGAGAAGAGTGAACGCGGGAGCCGTCCGAGAGAGTAGCTATTCAAATTGGAAATGCAAATCTAAATGGGGAAGCAAAAGAGTGAGAGAGTGCCAAAGAGAAAGGGGAAGAGAAAGCAAAAGCAAAATCAAAAGAGCAGAAAGCCAAAGCATTCATCATTTTCTCTCTCTTTCTCTTTGGCTCTATACTCTATACACACTCCACATCTTGACTATGCAAATGGGTCTAAGGTACTTATCATTTAACATGTTCAGGAATAAAAGGAGAGAGAGAGAGAAAGTCGATGGAAAGTGAACATTATTTGCTCTATTTAATGTACACACACCCACACACACACACTTGACTGGTAATTTAGAATTCAGGGTCCCAGATTTAGGATTTTCCTCGTGAGACTCGCCATTTATTAGACTATATAGCGAGGAATTTTATTGTGATGACAAGAGTTCAAGTTTGAAGGTGGGACTTGTGGGTTTTGCCCAACCCATATCATATGATGATATCATAACACAAATATATACCAAAACCACATAAATATCTCTACTCCATCTCTACTACATTATGTATATTATGTATATTATGGATGTAAGGGCTTTTCAGTTTGTTTAAGCCTCTCTAAACAAGAAATACGAGGATGACCTAGAAAATCCGAGGAGCATTTTGCATATGGATTATTTTTTATATCGTACATCTATCTGTAAGTGTGCTGTGAGAGTGTGAGGAAGGACAAAGTGAGGAAGTGCGATGTACGATGTGCGATGAATGAATTTCTTTTCATTATAATTTATAATCATGATCAGTGCATTCTGAGTTGTTTTACGCTCATCCTTTCTATAGCAGGCTTTGAATAGTTTGAATGGATAGCCTGTACAGTTTTTTAGTCTACACACATGTACCACATGTATTTATATAGATAATCGTACGAATTGTTCAGGGGTTTCCCATTCCTGTTTTCATACAACCTTTTGAGGTTCCAAATTCCACTTGTGAAACATCATACTGTATATAAAAAAAAACTTTTTTTTTTTGGTAGGAGGAAAGTAAAGCGAAATGTCCGTGTGAAGAAATGTGGCCTATTTTCAGGAAAGTCTCTCCAGGGGATTCTTATAGTCTTCAATATGGAAATATATGGGAAGGAAAAGAAAAATTATTGCACATTTCACTTGGACGTTTGAACACACGTTTACTTTCCTCTGTGAAACATTCTACAGCGGAAATGGCCAGAGTGGGACGAAAAAGCAAACTTTCTTTTTTCTCCTCTTTTCATTAGAATCATCATTCTCTACGTCCTTTCACCATTTACATTCTCTCTCTCTCTTTCGATCTCTGTATTTTACAATTTTACGGCCCTTCACCAGTTTTTTTCCTCCTTTCTTTGAAAAAATTGCCAGCCACTATTTCATTCTTTAGTCTTGCGTCATAATAATGATGTCCTCGAGTTTAACTTTAACTTAGTTCTCTCTCCCTCATTAATTAGCTAGTTTGTCCATTTCATCTTCATCGTCATCGTGCTATTGGAATTTTTAGTACCTGCTCTAATTTTTATAGCGAATCTACAATGGCACTAGAAAATGAAATCTTATACCAAGTATGGAAAAAGATTGAAAAGAAAGCGGATTTCATTTCATTTCAATACGTTTTTTTCACGTCGACAGTTCAATTTCTGTCTTTCTGTCTCCAAGAAAAAACAGGAAAAAATAACATTCTCGGATGGAATGAAATGGGGGGAAAAGTCCATTCAGTTGGATTGTTTTGACCTAAACTCACAAAAGAAAGTTCTATCAACCCATGTATATTTTATATTACCGACTAAAGTCAGGAAGTTTACTAAAAGACTGAAACCACACAGGCTCACAGCTAAAATAGAAATAGAAATGGATTGTTGCTTTTGTTGTTCCACCGTCGGAAAAACCCCCAAATAAAAAACCAAGCGTTTAAACGGAATATCGATAAAAAATATTTAAATAATTTAATACATGGAATGAATTCAAGTTTCCCAATGGAAGTATATCTCTTCTCTGTCTAATGGTCAACTCAAATTCTATACGGATATTCCACTTTCCATTTTCCCCCATTACCAAATTCCCACTTTCATTGCATACATGTATAACAAATGACAGTGTTTACATGTCTCCGAGCTATGAGCCATCAGTTGGACAATTGACAATTCAAAGGATGAGATTACAATTGAAATGTAGACATGAAGCATATGTTTTTTTTAACAAGGCAAAAGCAGTTTGGAAAAAGAAAAAAAAGTATTGTATTTAGGGATTCATTAACTATTTCACAAAATTGATACTTTGAATACGTTTCTTGAATAATATACGTTAACAAAACGTCAATTGTAAATGATATATCAACTTCAACCCATGAAATATTGTAATTGTATGTGAACTTTCGGGTTCGCCGTCATGCCGTCACATCATAATTCATAATTCATAATTAATAACGCGATTAACTATAGTCTGCAGTTTAGGGCTCCAAGAATTGTACACATGATTATAGGGGTTCTATATTGTATCGTGTACAAAGGAAAATCATCCTTTTCTTAAGCCAACGTGTGTTTTTGTCTTATCTGTGGGATGAAAAAAAATGAGGGCAATCATTCAGGACAGAGGAATAAGTACCGTATTTACTAAGGTGAGATTAAAAGGCGAGGTGAATCTACATTTGCAAGTTTTAATCTCTGGGTACAAGTTGTAGGTAAGATAGGTACATAGTTATTTCAAGTAATTCAAAGTACAAGCTTTATTTTCATTTATTTGTTTGGGTGTGTACACAAAAAACACGACCACACTTTCCCTTTCACGTGATGACGACGAACACTGTGAATTAGAATTATAATCACAGTTTTATTGTTATTGTTATCGTTATCGTTGTACATGGTTCCTGCTTTCCTTGACTTGACCTCATCCATTTTATTTTGAGGTTTGAGAATTCCGAATGACGTCGTTCTTGTTGTCAGGAAACCTTAATAAGAAACAGATGCTCCATATGTAAACTGTGTAGAGATTGTTCTGGTGCAACTTTACATTACATAATTTTGTAGTTTGCATAGTAGGAGGATTAGACTACTAAAAAGAGCTTGATTGCTTTCACTATCGGAAATGAGAATAATTAAAAACATTATGGTACAATTATCCGCTTTAATTTCAAAACGTTTTCGGGAATATCGCCAGATAAACATAATGCAAAGTGAGTGTGCGTGTGAGTGTGAGTGTGAGTGTGCGTGTGCGTAAAATGTAAAATTGGCTTACGGCTTATGTAAATGCTCCTCATTGTAATTAATCAATTAAAAGAACGACGCTCATCATTTCTCCTCGCACAAACATGACGATAGTCTGGAGTCATTTCCCCGAGTAAACGAAAAAAAAATCCAAAAGAGTTAATTTAAATGATTTAAATGGATGCACACTCTGACTCTGAATCTGAATGGGCACTGAAAAACTAAACTAAATAAATATTGAATATGTAGTACGACAAGAAAATGTACTACGATTATGAAACTCAAAGACACAGTTGAAAATTATTCGCTCGGCGTCTGTTGATTGGAATTTTGGACTATCAGTAGAAATTGTTCGCTTACGATTAGTAAATGAAATCATGTTATGGATGAATTTATAAATCTTTATTATTATTATTATTATTCTTATTATTATTATTAATTAATTAATTCATATGTATGATTACATGATACAGATTTATATATGTATATACTTATATTTACATGTGCTCGTCCCATAGGGAACGTTGTGCTCGCTCGCTACTCAAAAACTAATTTCACTGTTGTTTTTATTTGTTCTTTGTTCACTCAAAATACCAACTATTTGACAATAATCGATTAATCAATATTCTATTTGATGAAATGAATAGGGAGCCACAAAATTGACGAAAGACGACATCGAGCGAGTCTTCAATTTATATGATCGGGTATGTACTAAGTATGACATATGTTTGTTTACACTTTCAGTCTCTGTCTTTTCCCTTTTCTCTCTCACATTCCCCCATTCAGTTTCCTATTCCTAATAATAATAATAATAATAATTCTTGGTAGTTTTCCATCCCCTCTTCATTCCAATGAAATAGGATACATTCTCAATCAGATAGACAGATCTGAAAACACTTGAATAATTAAAACAATTAAGACTGCTCAAGCTCATTTAATACTCCCTAACTTACTGCCGACTCTAGAGGCGCTATTTGAATCCCTTAATAATTCTAATATCTTCCCTGTTACTGTCACCACAAAACTGCTTATCAGTGGACCAGCTGTCAAACAATCCTCTTCCTGTAAATAAAGTAATTGAATTTCTAATTGATTTCGTACATTCCTCGAATTATTTATATAGGATAACAACGGAACTATCGAAAATGAAGAACTCCGAGGCTTCTTGAAAGACTTGCTTGAATTGGCCAAGAAGGTGAGCATACTTTAACCTCACTCCATTTCACACAGTTTCATTTTTCAGTACATATGTACATGCAAAACTTCAAACATTGAGCTGGGTGAGCTCTGCCTATCGATTTTATTACTAGAAGAGAGAACCAACTATAGTTTTCCTGGTTTTATGAAATCCCAGGTATAGAAATGTACACACACACAAATAAAATTTGTTTGTTTGTTTGTTATTTATTTATTTTTTATATATAGGATTATGATGCGCAAGATCTTGCTGATTTCGAGGAAACGATATTACGAGGTTGTGATATGAATCGGGATGGAAAGATCAACAAAAAAGAGCTGACCATGATTCTTCTGGCGCTGTCCAAACAGAATCCAGACGATTAAATACAAAAACCAAAAAAAAAAAAACAGATTCGCACACACGTTACATATTATGTACATATTATTGTCATCGATTTCAATTGAATTTGAAAACTACTATATAAATTCATAACTCCATTTTTTCCATGGGGGGACATATTTATTTGCCACTCACACAAATATAAAAAACAACTCCAACAACGACACAAAATGACGTAACGTAACGTAAAAGTACACAAAGTATATATATATATGTACTTATACATAAATATGAAGAGAATTTCGTCGAGCCGGTCGAGCAAACGAAAATAACAATGGTTGTCAGTTGTCAGTTGTTGACAGTGAAAAAATGTACTCTTACTCTTACTTTTTAGACGTAAACTAAACGTATAAAAAAATGAATGAAAAATATTATGGAATTATGTATATATACATACAAAAAAACTATATTATTATTATTTTTAAGTAAATGCGTCTCAAAAATGCTACATGTTATTATTTCATATGTATATGTTATCTTATTATAAAGTATATGATTCTGTTGACGTTGAAAACTATTTACTACTTAATAATAATAATGATAATATAATATGTAATTGCTATAAAAATACCGAAGAAAAAAGGATTGTGTCAGTGTGTGCTGCTAAAAAATATATGATGCCACTACAAGGTTACCTAATAATTATAATCAACATACTTATAATACGTACGTTAGTGTTACTCAATTCAGAATTCACTACTCACAAATTCAGATAAACAAAAAATACACTCAAAAATGCTTCAATACAATAAATAAGAGTGCATGTACATATAAATACTAATATATATACATACATAAAAAAAACCTTCATCTCTTTAGCATTTAAACTTTTCCTCCCATCACAATTCCATTAAAACTAAAACAAATTAAAAGACGAATATAGTTATAGAAAACAAAATATATAATATATATACATATATATATATAAAGATAATAATGTAAATAGTTTCCTGACTCTAGATAAATATACAGAATATATACACAGATAAATATTTAACTGGGAATGACGTTGAACTCGTCGAACAAAATATACACACATCAACGAACTTTTGTTTTGTGGTCATTTAGTGCTGGACTCTTTGCCTCTCTGTCACGAAAAAAAAAAATCTTACGGATGGTTAAATAGTTGAGTAGGAGTATAGGAAAAAAAACATGGTGAGTGTGTAGAAAGTATGTGCAAGGGAACGTGAGGAGAAAGTCAAGGAATACGGGGAAAGGAGAAATCTAGTGCACACACAGAGACTTGGGGAAAAAAATGAGACAGCTCAAGGGAAAAGTTGAATTTTTTTTCTCCTTCTCCTTCAACACAAAAAGAAGGGGAGAAAGGCTTGTGAATTTACTAATGGGCACATGCAGTGAATGTCGAGATGTAATGAAAATCCAAATGGAGAACTTGGAAAAGTCATAACTTTTAACTTTGAAATGAATAGGGAAATAAAAATAATAAATCATCATTATAAAATATTTGAGCATACAAAAAAAAACTCTCTCCCCAATTCCGATTAAGAGTCGAGTGCACTCCAAAAGAGTTTAGGTAAAAAAAAAATATATATGAAATCTGTAGACGTTAGACGAAGTAAAGGAATTGCAGGTTGCAGGTTGCAGGTTGCAAATTGCAAATTCCAAATTGCACTGGTAGTCAAATGCACACAGACTTTCCTCTACTAAATTAACTCTTATATTTAAATTAAGAAATACATATATTGTACTATGCCATGCAGCTTTAACTCTACTTTCTAATTTCAATGAGGAAAAGTTAAAAGTTAATTCATTGACCAGGAGTGTGGAGAAGAGGAAATTCATGATTTTATATGTTTCGTATTTCGTATCCGTGCCAAGTTTACACACACACAGAAACAACTACCTACAGAATAGATGCTGTACACTTACCTACATACAAAAACAAGAGAAAGCTAGTAAACAAGCCACTGTTGAGGATTTTGTTGTTGTTGATTTGAATTTATTATATAGTCAGACATTTCTGTCTTGTAATTTTGCTTTCCCCACATTTTTCTCGCTTTTGATCATAGGATGCTCCTCGTTCATTCATCTAGATTTTGAGAGTGTGTAGCTCATGACAAGGAATGAAAAATGAATCCAAAAGTTGGAAAGAGTAATGGAAGGAAGCCAAGATGTTACAGTTGAATATGAAAAGACATGTTGCACGTCAGTTGTTGCTCCTTTCTCAAGCTACACGAGAGAGAGAGAATATCGAGTTTTTTCACATCACCTCAGCCCCAGCTCAGACCACACATTAATAATAGAAATTCTTCCTCTTCATTCAGTCTAGTAGTCAAGCTCTCTATTTATCAGTTTATTTGTACTTGTGTAGAGCCAGAGAGAACCACCGAACTCAAAATCAAAATTTACTGTTACACGTTTCCATTTACATTTACATATAAGTATTTCCATTTTCCACTCCATATAGAAATATTTGTCTGTCGAGAATTTGTGGGGAATCTTCAAGTTCTATTTTCCGGGCTATATGAGTTGGCCTAATATGAGAGCTTTTTTGCATGGAAAATCTCAATGTGTGACCTTTTTATTCTGTATAAAATCCAATAACCATTTATTTTCTTATACATGTATTCTTTTTTTATTGTCAAAATTTTATTCTGTGAACAAAATGAAAAATAAAACTTGCGTACCTTCCTTCCAAAACTAAGTTAATACAATAAATATTAATTAAATACTTGTACCGTGTGCATTTTATTGTATCTGTACATTAACAAAAACGGCGTATGATTAAAATCATTTCCACGGTCATTACATACATTTACATTAAATTACATTACATTTCACAACTGTCATGATGACAATTTGTCATTGACAAATGAAAGATGGATTGAATGATGAAATGATGAGGCCAACATGCACAGGAATGGAGAAAATATGGAGTAAGTGAATTATTGATTTGTGTATGCGAAATCGTTTCTTTTTTTCTGTTACTTTTTGCATTTTGTACAGTACTTAAAACATTTTTGATTGTGAATTTTCACGAGAAATGTACAAGAAAAGTATTTGGTGTACCCATTACGTTTTTTCATGGTATGCATTTTTGGAATTTTTTTTAGGGGTGAAAGAAAATCGTAGAACCAAAAAACAAATGCACTTTTGTATCAAATTAGAAATTGCAAATGACTTTTTTTCCCTCGAATATATTTTTAGTTCCAACAGGAAAAATTGACTGTCAAGAGCATAAAATGAAAGTGATGGTTTGGGAACGACATTTTTTCTGTGCACGTAGGACAGGTGGCTTCATTCATCTCGAGGGACTCCATCTAGAGAAACTAGTGAAAAAGTGAAAAGTATGGAGAAAGCAAGCAAAAGAAAGTTGCAGGGTGTCTACACAATTCCAGACATAGAAAGTAATGTACAAGTTTTTCATGACTAAAAATGGAAAGACGGAAAACCAAAATCTCATAACTTGTCACGCTGTGGCTCAATTTGTATTTTGAATGGAGTGAATGTCCGGAGTCTCTACATTATGCATTCAAAATATGTGAGGAGTATTTATCTGGTTTCAAAGAGCACGAGTATATGGACAAGAGAAAAGATACGTCAGTGTGCAAACATTTTCAGCACGGCTTCACTTTTCCAAATGACAAATTCCTACAAAAAGACAAACTAGATGCTCACTCCAAAATTGTACATAAGCATTACATGCTGTGAAATCCCGCATTCACCATTTCCAGCTCACTTCTTTCAACACCATACCCCACAGAGTCTTTTGAAAGCTTTCCCTGCATTAAACACAAAAACTCGTACAATCCCACTACACTATACAATACTCTTCATAGTCAGCATGAGCACTCTCCTCTCCTTTTCTTACCACTTTCAGGCCAGTTCAAAAACAAACCCCTTTGCTTGAAATTTTTGAGTAAAACAACCGCTATTTTTCCAAATCTTCTATTTTAATCATCTAGAGTTTTGTATGCTAACTCTAGACGTTGTTAAAATTGTAAACCTGTTTGTAACGAAAGCAAAGCGCAAACGAAATCATTGGGAGAAATTGAGCGTGAATGATGTTGAAATTGATTATGAGGAAATACCTAAGCAATGTCACGTAAAGATATATCAATAAAGCTTTTATTTGATATGGGCACGTACCCTCTTAATGTTTTTTTATGCATTACATCAGTTTATGTATTTTTATGTAGGGATGAAAAAAATGTTTCACTGTTCAGGATTGGGCATTATTAGACGAATCATGGGATTTGGGTGTTGAGAAGATGATGACCGGCCACTCCATGTAGATAATAAGTATTGGGAGGAAAATGGACAAAATAAGGTTTTTGTTTTTACTTTACCTCCTTTTTTTATGTCATAATAATTTATTTTCAAATGAAAGAATCATTAACAAATATACTAAAAAAACAAGCTCAAAAAGGTTACATCAATTTCTTCAAATTTCTTCCCCACAAATTTGCAAATAAATAAGAAATAAATTATTTTGGACAGTAGAAAGAAGAATATTTACAAACAATTAAAAATTAGTGCAACAATTTTTGGCAATAACAGTTGAATAACAAGAAAGTCAAAATAATTTTGTGTTTTTAAATGTGAATGCGACTTAAATTAAATACATTCTTGTATACACCGAAAGTCATTTATGGGTTTTTTGTTGTTCTACTAACATATGAAAGTACACATAACAGAAAACCCCTTTCAAATGATTTCCCAGAAGCGTCTGTTTTATAAGTTTTGATTACACCAAATCACGTTCCAATCATGAACGCATTGATTCTAATAAGCTCTTATATTTTTTTAAGAAATACTTCACCATGGTTCATTTGAATTCATGGTGAAGATGAAGGTGAATCCACAGAAAGAGACAGCGAGAACAGAGAGAACCGTAAAAGGAGAAAGCGTATTTATAACTGATGACCGCTTCTCCAAGAAGGTACAAATTCTTTTCTCTAATTTTCCCTTCACACACACATATACTAAACCCGAATCTGTCTCTCCTTTCACACCTTCCATCTACCTTCAAGAGAGCCTGAAATAATATGGCCGTTTTTACTACCAATGCGTTTTTCCTTCCTCAATATTTTTACCTTCTAAAAATACAAAGTTTTCAGACCGGCCATAGGAATTGTCTGGGTGAAACCCAGACAATGTCTGGTGATCTCATGACTGGAACTTTGTATTCACATTTTACCTTTAAACAAAATCACCTTTCCCAGATCAAAAAGTTATTTCTAAACCGTGATTTATGGGTTTTTCTTACACGCTTATTTCATGAGCCAATATTTGGCGTTGAAACATTTTATGAGTATTACCTCACCATGGTCCAATTAAATCCATGGTGAAGAAGTCATATGTATAGATTTCCATTAAATATTTTATTTTATAGAAATATTTGGTGCTGAAACATTTCTCTATTTTACGATTTATTTCACCACGATTCAATCGAATACATGGTGAGGAAATTCGTGGAGCTTTAATCTTCAATATTCTCTGAATTCTCACTGACTATCCTACTCTGAGTCTTCATTGACTCCAAAACCCGAAAAGACCTAAAAAAACTTTTCAACCTACACTCTCATTCTCACATTCAAACTTTGCATACTATCTTGTAACACACAAATTTAAATAATTTAAAAGGAAAATAAATCAAGACCTTTTCTCCAAAATCTATTAAATTATTGACTCCAATCAATAAGTTCCCAAACTTACATTAGGCGCCCTCTATCCCGTCCCTAAAACCCTTTTCGTTCCGTCACATCACTTTCCTTTTTTGGGGGGGCAGATTTTTTCCCTCTTATTCGTGAAAAACGTTTCATGCATGTATCAAACCCAGTCTTGCCTTGTAATTATAATAAAGGCAAATTAGAAGAACAACGATTCATTTTTGAATTCTACAAAAAGTGGCAAAAGTTATACGCCACTATTCCCGTAGAGTGCAAAGTGCAAAAACCCTCTGCCATTAAACAGGCAAGTGACAATTTTCTACGTTTATTCAAACTACATCAAAAGTGTTTTACAGACTATTCTGGAAAGATTGCGCCATTTTTATTAACTGCAGATCAAAACGAAATTGATTTGCACCCACTTTTAAAATTTAATAACAATAATTTGGTTTTGTCCTTTGAAGAACTAATAACCAAGACTCAAAACGCGTTTTTCCAAAAACAATTTTCTTCACATCTCCGTCAGTGGTTTCTAAAGAAAATTAAACAGCTGCAGCAGGAGTTCTCCATCTTTATTGAAAAAAGCTGTGAGTCAGACGCCGAAGACAAAAATACTTTTTAGTTTTTTATATTAAAATCAGCTATAAAGGAGAAATTTATGGAATTTGCTATTGCCAATAAACTGACGGACAGTCAAATCTTATCAAAACTCCGCGTGATCCACAAACAGTGGCTATTAGCACTCCCACCTTCGTTCTCTTTTCATCAGAGAAAGCTCTCAAAAATTCGTAATATAAACGAAAATCAACAACTACAATTTGACTCTTTCCAAATTTACAAAAAATCATCCGGGTAAAGCATTTGATTGCACTCCAATTGTAAACTATTAGGAAGTTAGTCCGAGCTTCAATCTCCAGTATTCTCAGTATTCTCTGAATCCTCATCTAGGCTACTTCTGAAATTCCGCAAATAGTTTGCAGAAGAAGTAGTCAAAGGTGGAAAAATTTGTATGCCACCATTCAAGTTGAGTGTAAGAATCATAACTTCTCAGCCTTAATCAAGGTCAGTGACAATTGTATACGTTTATTCGCTCTACATCAAAAGTGTTTTGAAGACTATCCCGGGAATCTGTCACCAATATAATCTACAAGTCAAACCAAAAGTGATTTCTATACTCTGTTAAGATTCACTAAAGAAAATTAGTTGCAGCGTTTGACAAATTAATAATTAAAACTCAAAACTTGTTCGTTCATAAACAATTTCCCTTTTACCTTCGTCAACGGTTTTTGAAGAAAGTTGCACAATTGAAGTAAGAGTTCTCTACCTTTATTAGTAAAAGCAGTAAATCGGATGGCGAGAGTACAAATATACTCTTTAGTTTTTGTCCGTAAAACAAAACCCTCATGGAACTTGCTATTGCCAATAAACTGACGGATAGTCATATCTTATCAAAACTCCGCGTGTTGCACAAACATTGGCTATTAGCACTCCAAGCGTCGTTTTCCTTTCACCAGAAAAAGCTCTGGCCCTCAAAAATTCGGAATTTAAACGCGATTTGATTACTACAATTTGACTCTCTTTCCAAATTTGCAAAAAGTCATCCGGGCAAAGCATTTGATTGCACCCCGATTGCAAACTCCATTAGGAAGTTAGTCGACAACACAGTTTATTATCACCGCTCCGTACCATCAACAGGACCCATTGTATTCATGTTGTTTCAATTAATGAAATTTGAAGCACATTTTGGTAATTGGATTCCTAATACCGAATTCCTAAACAAAGATTTAGACTGACGATGAATCGGGATCAGATATAGACAAAAACCTTATAGTGGATTATAGTGTCATTGAATCGTAAATTGGTTCAGATTCAGAAGTAGAAGAAAGTCCTATAATTTTAATTGAATTTGTATATAAGATCGCGTCTAATTATTCTCCCACCCTAATTTTAGAGAAAGTTAAAGAATTCCATAATAGGTGGATATGGTCTCTCCTTCCTTCCTTTTCCTTTCATCAACAAAAGCTCGGATTCGAAACTTATGCAAGATTTCTCCAATACTACAATACACTTTCCAAATTTGCTTGCCAGAACCCAGACACATCCTTTAGTAATACCAATAAACCTTATTCGGGCTCCAGACAAGCAATGTTTCTTCCAAAAATGCCATTAGTCGTCTAAAAACGCGCCTAGTAATTTATTCTGAGTAATAATTTGTCTCTTGTTTAAAGAAAACAAATTTGTACTCTAAAAATAGACCAATGTGTGGAATAGCAACCCAGAGATATTGAATCCAAAGGAAAATTATAAACAGAAATCTTCTGAAAGCATTAGAAGTTCTGTCGATTAAATCTTATTTTGTAAGTCTTCACTTCAATTCACAGTACACTTACTGTATCAATCGTTGGTTTCATTTTAAATTCAAAATCCAGCAAACTTATTTCAATGAAATAATCCGGATCAACGACAAAGTGACCAAATTCATTTTAAACACTTTGTTTTACAGCTCCTCTGACCCAATGAACGCTGGGGTCAAGTCAACGACTATAAGAACAAAGCCTTCTCCGGCAAGCTACATTCAACAATGAAACAAATATGTAAGGATGCTCATCTGAAATAACTTCAAGTGTTAAGAAAATCCCTATCACATGCACCAAGCGATCCAACAGCCAAGTCCGAGTGACATTCATACAACACCTACTACTCCCCAAACAACAAAGGTAAGACGAGATTATCTCTCTGAAAAAAATCCAGATTCCATAGGATGTCAAGTTAAATATAATGTATATTTACGAATTCTTTTTCCGTTTCTTAAGGACATGCTGCACGGTGTTTGATGTGTCTTCAAAGCGTTACACCATAGTCGGGCTCTTCTTATGATCAAAGAACACACAATTCAATCAATATCTTATCTATTTTAGTACAAGCCGGAGTAGCCGGCGCAGTCTTTACATTTCCTTCCAAAAGACTGCGTGCACACAGTGCTCCTTATGAACCACATTCTGTTGAGCAATATTTCAAGTTAAGTACAATTATTTACAAACAAAGGTACGCACTGCCCACTAAATCGGATAGAATAGATAATCTGGATTGCAATGACTATTTTAAGGAAGAACAAAGTAGTTTAATAGCTATTATTTTAAACAACGTTTACAAGTATTTTTCAGAAGGACAATATACAGAAATTGATGTGTATAATTCCACAACTTTGCCAAAAACTACTGAATTTATTGTTTATGGCATCAGTTCTATTTAAGCCTTATAGGTCAAATTAGGAGTGGATGGTCAAGTTACTATTTCAAACGAACAGACAAATTTATTAACATCGATGTCGGCAAATTTTAAAAACAATAAATTAAGACCTAACGTATTAACGTCCATTACCTTTGCAACCAACAAACAGTTTAGAAGGGTAGCACTGAAAAACTTGCACCCATAGTTATTTCCCTAACTAAGTTCAGCTACTGCTGAAATACCTTTCTCATCTTTAAACATATAAAATACCACCAACAAACTAGCCTAGCAACTAAAACTACGGTTTCTTTAACTAAACTTAGAAAACCTGGCCCCCACTAAAGTACATCGATGGTAAGAAGTACGCTTGGTAGTGGTTACAAAACAATTATCTTAGAACAGATGATACATCCCAGAAAAAGTCGAGTCTTTTCAATAAGGATGATTTGCCATAAGATGTAAATATACTGATCCCAAAAGCTTAAGAATGATCACGTCAACAATGTTTAAGAGAATTGGGTGTACATTGGTACGTTGTTTTTAAATTTAAATCATCTGTAATTTTTAAATTTACATCCAATTTGAATTGAGAGCCAAAATTTTGTATAAGTTGTGTTTAAAAATTTAAAGGAATTCTACGTTTGCATTTCTTTTATAAAATTTGATTATATCAGGTTTTCCTCACAATCTTCCAATATTGGGTTTTTCCTTTTGTGGCTCTTGTTTATTTATGTAATAAATAAATAAAATACTAGAACTTACTTATAGGATGTTTAAATCCTTATATCAAAATAAAATGGCAGATATATTATTCTCTTGTTTTGAAAAAGCTTTTGATGGTCTATCCTTTAAAGTGCTTTTATAAAACATAAAGAACCGTAACTCAAAATCAAGAAAACGTAGGCCTAAATGCAGTATCAAGGATGGGCAAAAGGCATTCAAGGCCTTGTGAAATAATTCAATGCCTGTATTTTTGCCTTTTTTTATTCGAATGCCTTTTTTGAAATAAAAGGCAAATATTGCCTTTAAGGCAATTATTGTTGGCGAGCGGGATTGCTGAGCAAGTAGCTTTGGAAATAGCTTCGGAATTTGGATTTGGGGAGAGAATTGTCAGAATTTACATTTAATTCACGGGACATTTAAATTAGCTGAGTGTTTAATTGTTTTTGTAATGATTTGATATTGTTACATAGCATTTCGGTACATAATTACATTTTATTGTTTGAGTTTGGAATGAACGAGAAGTGCATTAAAAGTGATGGAACAGTAGTGTGTAAATTACAGTGTATTGAATATATATACACGTGCAAGTTGAAATATGAGGCATTGATTCAACTTGATTTGTAATTCTGTAATTCGTATTTAAATACAAATAAATACATCGTTAAAAGTAGAGCACATTATTTGTGACTTGGAGAAGGGCAGCTGATATTTTTTTGGATATTGACTATACTATCATTTGGTAAGGATTTCGTTCACAAGTTTTTGAATAATACATTTTAAAAATGAAATTACTTGAAACTTGATGAAAAAAATACTGTATTATTTAAAATGAGATTTTGATTAGAAATTAAGTTTGGAATTACAAATGCAATGGTGAAATACACATATGCTTATATGCATGACAAATTTCTTCATCTTTTAGATTCCCCACTAACCAATCATTTGGAAGTAGACGGGAAATTCCCGGGATTTGGAGCTACCGACTGCCAATTGTCATTTATGGTAGATTGTACTTGCTTTTAATTAACAATTAACTTATTTAATAGGGAGCGGAGCACCCTTGATGAAAAAATATATTCATTTTGTTTTGTTTTTAAATGTTTTTATAGTGGAATTTTGTGGACCACAAGGAAAGGATTTGATTTTAAAACTTGGAGTCATTGATTTGGAGTTGAGTAAGTGTATAAGTACATATGTTGTGATAATTGTGATGAAATGAAATGAGTATGTCTACGTTTGCTCCGCTCGACCGGTTACTCATGGGATGGGGTTTGAGACGGCTCATTGGTCGGGTGGAGTACAAAATTGAAAAAGTTTTTTTGGACAAGGGTCACGCCCGTTTTTTTCACTTTTTAAAGACTTGGGATTTTTTTTGCTATTTAGCCTTAGGTCTGTATGATTTTACGGAGCTCTATAAATCAGAACGCATATATTTGTCTGTTTGTACGTCCACCAGCGGAATTCAATTGGGGAAATGTTTGAAAATTTGACTGTGGGTTTATTGTATTGACATTGTATGATATGGGATTTAGGAGATCGGGAAATTGAAATACCCGGTTCAGTTTAATTCGGGGTTTTTGTAATATTTTTAGTTATTGATGAGTTGTGGTGTAAAAACTTAGAAAAAATTTGAATGAGACGCAAAAACTGAAAAATCGGAATGATTATCCCCGAATTCGGGTATTACGCATGAATTTGAGACATTGTGCAATTCTTTAGATTGTTTGGGAAAAGTAAGGAGAAATGCAAAAAAACAGAATACTTGTCGCAAATTTGGGGTTTATTGTAAATTTAAAAAAACCGGTTTTTTTGTATTTTGGGGTGTCGTTTAGAAATAGCGAGGAATGTGAAGTTCAAACACAATCAATTTGAATTGTCAACACGGAATAGCAAGTTCTGGCGGGAGTTTTCTGCAATTTGGATTAAGTGGGCTTTAAAATTATAATTGAGAAAGTGACAACTTAATGAACAAAATGATTAAGTTGAAATTTTCATAAACACAGTTGACGTAAACAAACAGACAGCGCTTGCATTGGGTGTTCTTTAATGGTTTTTTTGTATACTTGCAAATTTCTGTATGTGTATTCATTAAAGGTTGTTGTTTTTTAGTGATGGGTCCAAAGAAAATCAAATACCCTCGTTTTCCTTATTGCATGGCAAAGAAAGCCAAATATGATAATGTAATTATTTGTATTAGTGTGCTTTTATCATTTTTAAAAGTGAAGGCAGTATTGTTACCAATAATTTCTGAATGTTTGTTTTTTCAGAAAGAGAAAGTAAAGGAAGTTTTAGAATTCAGTGAAGCAGAAAGGAAGCACAATGAAGAAGGGAAGGTGAAAGAAGAAGTATTAGGTAGAGCTAAAGTTAGCCGGTGTAGAAGAAGAGGAAATGGAACGAGAAAGGGACTTCAAAAATCACCAGCAGGGAAGATGAAAGGAAAAGAGAAAGAAGCAGAAAAAAAGCAAGAAAGAAGAAGAACAAAGAAATACTTTAATGCCATTAAATTGCAATGAAACAGTAACAAATGATCTTTTTGTTGAAATTCAAAATTCAAAGTACAATGAGGATATTAATGAAAAATATTGAATTAAACAATACTTTTGATTGCAATTCAATTTTGGCACTTTGGTTCTGTAAGCACTCATTAAAAAAACTACAACGTTGCATGAATTCACAGCTTTACAAGTAATTTGTTTAAACTTCAATTCATTTTTAGTTTGCATGTGTTCAAAAACATTAACAAAATCACAAGAATAGAATTGTTGCTCTGAAATTCTGTCAGCATATGAATTTTGGTGCTCAACTAACATACAGTTTTGTACTATTTTGTGGACTGTCACTCAGAGTTTTTGGACTGCTGTGCATTTTACCTTGCGGTTTACGGCATTAATTTTAGCTTATATAATTGGATTTGTAGTCAAGTATTTAAGCAATGGAAACCTTTAAAAAGTTGGGAATGAAAGTATTTTAAATAAGTCTTTAGAAAACAATTTGTGATTACCATTGTTTGATATGTTTCGTTGTTGTAGTTTGAATCACAATGGATGTACCAGCCGCAAAGAATGAAACTACTTCGCGGAAAAGACAACGAAAGGAAACAAATGGTTCAACTGAAAGTGCGACTTCTACGCATTCAATGCGTACAAGGCAGGTAACTGGAAGTTCAAAGTCGAAGCAAGTAGTTGTTGGCAAGAATGTGTACATTCTTGATGAGGATGAAAACAAGGCTGCTGATGAGAGAAAGCAACCAGCAAAAAGGGGAAGAGGTAGACCAAAAAAAGTTGCTGTGTCCGTTGAGACCTCAAGTTCTTCGGGGGCCGCAGATACTACTACAACAAAAGTAACTGCACCAAGAAATCTCAAAGTCATCGCTGACTTTGTCCGGCTCAAAATTCAAAAGCAAGCAACTTCAGCAATCGGGTATGGATTTTGTCAATGTTGAACCAACGTCTACAAGTAATGCGAGCAGTTCGGTGACAAATTTTCGAAAGCCAATTTGCCAATAGCAACAAGGCCAGCGGACACAGAAAGTCTGGCCTCTGTAAGTTCTGCTGGTGGTGTTGTCACTACGTGGTATGATGGCTCTGTAGTTAGCAAAGAAGTAGCGGATATTCATATAAAGTGAAGAATTGTCATTGATAAGAAGATATTTCAATACTACAATGAAGTACCTCAAAAAGTTAAAGATGCTATGGAACGTGATCGTCTCTTGGGAAACTTCCAATCAACCAATGTCTTAGCTGAACATAATTGGTACGAAGAAAATTTCGTTGTCCCACCAATGTACAAGGATCAGTTTTGTTACAATGGCCACAAGTTTGTCGACAAGAAAAGAAAGAAACAATAGTATGAAGAAACTGTGAGCATTGAAAGTAAAACGAAGACTGTTTTAGTATCTGATTGATACTGGGTTCTATTGCACACTGTGTACATCAGAAGACTCGTGGTCACGCTTGATTTCGAGCAAGGAAAATGCTTTTACAACAATGTTGAAGCGCCACCTAGAACAACTTCACAACTTTACATCTTCAACCAAGACTCAAAATCAATATTTAGTCATGAAAGATGGAAAATTTGCAGAGGTAAAGGTAAATAAATACGACGGCAACAACAAAATAAATGCGGACGTTGTTCTTCTAATTCTTCGATGTTATGTCGACAACAATATTCCTGCCGCTGTTGGGGATTCCATTACTTTCCGTGAGTTCCTGTTCTACTTGGATCCAAAACTTAACATCCCATCTCGCCGGACGTTTGGAAGAATCTTGGATGACTTTGTCACACATACGGTATGATTAGTAATTATTCTTGTTCACATAGGCAACACAAAGTTTTATCAAGTATGCCTCGTGTTCAATATGTTATTGGAAATACTTTTGTTTGTAAAGATTCGACCAACACTAAAGTCCGTGTTTACTTCAATCGACTTCATGGCTTTAATTGTTGATGGATGGACAACTCGAAGAAATCACGGAATCCTTGGAAATCCATGTGCAGTTCTGGACAAGGATCTAAAGATGCAGATCAAAACAATTGCCGTGCAGAGGATTCAGGGCCGCCACACTGGCGTTCAAATCATTGAAATAGTACTTGAAATTATGAAAAAATGGGGAATAGAGAAGGTTTGTTGTAATTAAAACTACTTTGTTTTCTATTTAAACATTAATGGTAACAATTTTTTATTGTTTTAACACACGCTTGTAATCTGAATGGTCCTCACAAGCTTATAATTTGTGTATATTGCAGGTAGTACATATTGTTACAGACTCCGGAAAAAATATGATAGCAGCACTTGAACATCTTCAAGATTATGCAACAGATGACAAAATATGCGAAAATCGAGCTACGGTTGAAACTGTGGACGAAAACGATGTGAATCGAGAAGCAGCACTTCAACACCTTCGATCCCTTGATACTGAAGATGATGTACGTTTCTCCGTTTTTGAAGATGGAGATCTTAGCAATGTGTTTTCAGGAGATAACACATTCGGCCTTCTATTTAATAATCAAGAAATGCTGTACATTAGTGGTATTCAGTTCAACGTACCAAAAAGCTGCAATTGGTGTCCTTTTTGTGCTCATCGTGCCCAAACGGTCCTGAGAAGGCTTGATACTGAAGAGGGTTGTGAAGTCTTTTGTGAAGTAATGAGAATCGTGAAACATGTTGGCAGATTTTGTGGTCGTCAAGTGGTTGCAGATTACATTAAAAAAGAAACAAATTTGTCCTTTATTAAACCTGGGTCAACTCGTTGGTCATCTAATGTAGCTTCTGGAGAACGTCTTTATGAGGTAGGGGTTTAACGTTTGATGTTTTACGCCTCATTTCCTAAAACCTAATTTACAAACCGCACATTTAAAGTATTTCTTGTTTGTTATTCTGTTTGTGTAGAGAAAGTTTTGGGATGCTGTTAATGCCAAAATCAAAACAGAGAGCAAGCCAAAAGATGCCAAGGCTAGAGCTAATGTTCCAGAACCGCTAACGGAAGCTAATTATGAAATGCTGGGAGAATTTTTTCCTTTTTTGCTGCCTCTTGTGCATCTGACTGATCGAATTCAAGCTGATGGCTTAATGTCTCCATTAGTGATCCCGCTCATTGTAGACTGCTATGAAGGTATGTCCACACAGCTGTTAAATGTATTCTGTTTAAACCTAAAATGTTACGTTATTCTTACACAGCTTTTTGCAAACTTTTTAAAATAGTAACAGCAAGTATTGTTGGCTTGAAGCACTTTGGCACCGTCCAGAAAGTAATTCTGAAGCTAATGTAGGATCAGTTCCAGATAGTGTGCAGCAATCCAGATTTTATTTTGGCAACTGTTCTTCATCCAAAATACAAGCTGGAGTATTTTGAGACTTATGGTCGAGGTACTGGAATAAACCTTTGCAATCTCATTTAATTCTCTTTTAATTTGTTTTTTAAAATATAAGAAAAATTTTAAGTACTTCTTTATACTAAAATCAGATGTTGTGGATATGGATCCGACTAGGGTGCCAATGCAAGCCACTGGTGGCGTCAATACGGACGATGACAAAGTAGCGGAGCCAATTATCATACTTCCGGAAATTAGGCGTTCCATCTCCAGAAACAGTTCGAAAATTAGCTGAAGAAAGACTAACAGCCACAACCGTTCCCCACAAAATAATTGTTTCCAAATCACAACCAGCACCTTCAGCTCTCGTTCCCCAAAGCAACCTCAGCAGGTACGAGCAACGAATGCTGCGAGACGAACAACCAGAACGACAGGAGATTTACTCAGGGGAATCGGACTTGAAGGCGTATTTGGCATCACCAAGACAAAGCGCGTGCACAAATGTGTGCGACTTCTGGATTTCCGTTAGTGCCGACATGCCGGTTCTTTTTGCCGTAGTTACATATTATTTTGTAAAACTCGGTAGCAGTGGATGTGTTGAGAGGCTTTTTTCTATTCTTGCCAATATTGACATGCCTGACCGTTGTATGAGTACCAATGAGACATTAGAGAATCTTACACTCTTTAAGGAAACTATGATTCCTATTCGGTCTCATGAACGGTAACAAATGTCAGACTCAACGGTTAGCCTGTCAACCGAAAAGGTCAAAACCGCCATGAGAGTTACGCTTCAGCAAAACGAGAAGTATTTAGGTGATGTGATTGAAGATATGATCATTGAAATCCCTGAAGCTAATTAAACACTTTTTGCTTTTTATGTTCATGTTTTCAACGTTTCGACGTGCAAATGTTCTTACTACATTTCTCACAGATTATAAATGACTACTATTCATAAAACGATGTTTTACATAAGCATTCATTTTAATTTTAATTTTTTCTTTTATCTCAATAACTTTGTTCTCTATAGTATTATTACTTTGCCTTTACTATTATGATGATAATATTTTAATTTTATAGAAAACACAACATTGAGTTTTTAACATGTTTTTAAGTTTATAACATGCTGTTAATCTATATACAACAACAATTAATACAATATTGCACACAATTCCTCAACGTTACTGTTTTTGTATTTACTTTACTCTGAATTCGAACAAGTCCGCATGCTAAAAGTTAAACTGTATCATTTATTTAATATTTTTTAAATTTATCAATATAACTGTATATGATTTATGTAAAACATTATCGTAGTTTATAAAAACAACATGTAATTACAACATTGTTTTTTCAAAAAAAATCAATCCTTGAAAAACTTTTCATACTATTACATGCACCCATGCAAGCTTTTGTAATAAACATAACTACAACCGTATTTTAATAACGTTCGTATCAGCTGAATATAGTTACTCGCAGCAAGTTATTTGTAGGGCAATTCAAATTCGCAACATTGCCATTCGTTCACAATTCTAGACGACCATAAAATATAATGTTTAAGCCCTAAAATGCGCAATGACTTATTTACACTCTTAAAAATGTAGTTTGCATCCAAAACAAAGTAACCCATAAAAACTATTGCATAAGGTCCAAATTCATAAATTCGGAAAGTTAAAATTCGGATTTTTCAAATTCCGAAGTCGGTTTCAGATTCCTCCTGCCTTTTTACCCCAGAAACCCCAAAACACCGAATTAAATGATAAAAGATGGAGAAAACCCCGAAATTCAAGAATTCGGATTTTTCAAATTCTGAAATTGGATTCGGATTCCTCATATTTTTTTACCCCAGAAACCCCGAAACAACAAATTAAATTGCTTAACATGGAGAAAACCCCGAAATTCCCGAATTCGGGGAGTTAGAATTCGGATTTTTTAAATTCCGATGTCGGATTCGGATTCCTCACTTTTTTTTACCCCAGGAACCCGGAAGGATCAAATTTAATGGTGGCCATATATTTGAATTCGTATTTATCGATTTTCCAATTGCCTTAAAGGCAATCTCGAATAAAAAAAAGGCATCGAAAAGGCATTTGAATAAAAAAGGCATTGAATTATTTCACAAGGCCTTTTATGCCTTTTGCCCATCCTTGTGCAGTATACAACCAAATACAAAGCTACATAAAACGGTTAATCTAGTGAAACTTCAGCTATAAACCTCTCAGTTTATCAAGATGGCATTAAAGAGACAAGCAAAGTTTTGAGACTGATGCCCAATTTATAGTTTCCCGATAACGTCACTTTCACGTCACTATCACTTTAACTTGGTTTTCACTTCCTTCGCAAATACGTCGTTGGATTTAGAGTAATGCTTATTTAGAGTGCCACTTTCGTTTCACTTTAAGAACATGTACGCCTTGTTTTCAAACGGAAAGTCACGTGGCCGAAAGTGACACTCTAAATATAGCATAAAAACGAATCCTTTCGGTTTCAGTTTAATTTTCTTTTCGTGAAACTTTCATTAAAATATTTTAAAAATAGGAAGGGGAGCTTTTTGTATTGTACGTCATCCTGTTGGAAATTTTGATTTTATTCATTTTCTGGACATTTATCATGGTCATAATGCATAATGTTTTATTACTTTATTAATTAATATGAAATTTTCGACGCCATTTTGTTTTTTTTTTGACATTTTAAAAAAAACTCCAAAGTCTGAAACGCCCAGAAAATGAATAAAATCAAAATTTCTAACAGGATGACGTACAACAAAAAGCTTCCCTTCCTATTTTTAATTTTCATGAAATTTTTGTTCTCTGAAACTATAAATCAGAAAAGGGAATTGAAAGTGAAGTGAAATGCACGGGAAATAAAAAAGATACTTTTTCGTCAAAGCAAACTATAAACCCAAAAAACATGAAAGTGACGTGAAAGTGACGTTATCGGGAAACTATAAATTGGGCATGAGATAGGAAAGAATTAAAATTGTGTAGTGGTCTAACGTTTTGGATCAGCATGTGCATAAAATTGTAGATTGTCTACTTGTACTAATTTCACTCGTTTTTCAAAGCTAATAATTTTGAAGGCGTCTATAAAATCGGTTATTGGTTGACTTAAATTTCACTACTGTTCTTTTGGTTTTACTTCATATATGGCGCGAAATTAAAACCACTTAGTTTTTGGATGGTTGGCAAAAATTGTTATACTTTTTTTTCTACTTAATTAATTTAATCCAGTAAAAATTAAAATTGTGTACAGGAACACTGTGGCCTAGTTCTATCGTTTTGTGTACGGCATGCATTATCAATAATTGTTTCATTTTTGTCAGGAGGTACCATGAAAATAAGTTGAAATGTTTTTGTGAGTAGTAGGCAGACTTTTATAAGGGGCTCTGGGAAGATCGCTGGAAGTTAGATCGGTTACCAAGAGTGAGAAAGCATTTCCTGGCTGCTTCTTGGCACATATGATAGTCCGGTAATGGAGGGAGTAAAATTGAATCCAAAAGTGAGATATTTTGAAGAAGAATTCCTAAGGCTGTTTCATCTCGACCTCTAGCGAGAAAGTCCATTGCGTCATTGTATTTTCCATCTGACGCCTGCAAATTTTTCAAGCTCTTCAGAATGTTTGTTGGCTTGGAGCATTTTCGGCATCGAAGAAGGAGTCCTATACAAGCTTCATCATTTGACTTGCCCAAAATGTGATGGCAAAAAGAACAACGGAAGCTGAAATTGTCTCGTGACATATTTTCAAATGTTGGCCAGTCTTCTCGACAACAAACGCACTGACATTCGAACCAGTATTGACTTTTCAGTGTTGTTCGTCGCTCTGCCAGAGAATGTATTGTAAAGATTGGACCGTAATTCTCTGTTACTTGCTCGCCTCTGTAAATTGTACGGACAGCTCTAACCACAACGGTGTCATTGACAAAGTACCTGCAATAAACCAAGGATTTCCATGTAAATTAGTTAAGGAAGCTCTAATCTAATCTTGTTTTCCTCACATTCAACAGAAGCAACATTTATCAATTTATAATTCACAGGGGTTTAGGAAACGTTTTATTGAAAGCCAAATGAGGCGAAAACACAATGGAAACTCTTTGAGCTTAAAACATTTACACCATCATGAAAATGTGTAAAAGGCTGTCAAGGCAAAGGAAAGTTTAAAATAGAGACCGTAAGAAAAAAGTTTAGAAATAACTCAGCTATGTTAATCAGATTTCTTATTGCATTCGCAATTTGAATCTAATTTCAAGCAACTTTAACAATCATTTTCAACTTAAGGCAAATGTATGAAATGCTGGAATATAGGGCAAATGTCATTACCGTAAAAACTGTAATAGAACCCCACTTCCTTTTGGAGTTGTACACATAAGATTTTACGATGTAACCCCATTCTTTCAATGACATTCTGATTTAAACTGCATTAAAAATAATAGATTTCAAGAACCCTCTTATGACCCTCTTAGAACCCCACTGCTATACACCCACTGGGGTTCTATAAGATTTTCCGATACAACCCCAGGGGTCCTATTACAGTATATACGGTAATTAGGTTTGCAGAAAAGCAATCAATATAGTGGGCTGAACAACAAATTCATACATGCAGTTTCTGAGGCTTAAATTTACAAAAATTAAATTCTATTGGGTAAAAGTTGAGATCGAAATTGGAATTACTTCTTCTTTGTCTTTTTTCTAAGACAAATGGTAACTTGAAAAAACTTGTGGGTTTCTCTCAGCCTCCGCCTACAAAAGTTTTCGAATAGAAAGGAAATTGTGTTACATAAGTATATGCATTTTGACCGTGTTTCTCCACAGATATTTCCACAACGCATGTAAGTCATGTACGTATACATTTCTTGTCTATATTCGTTGTGCATTGTTGTGCTCGCTTGAGCAAGGAAAATCCTTTGTGGTCTTTCATTGCTCTATTCCCATATAAATCACCACCAGAGTATATTTTGTGGCTCAATCTCTGTTCGCTGCTTTACAACAAAAGAACATCCCGTTGAACTAGTCAGGGTGTCAATGTAATTGACCAACAGACACTCGATCTCCCTCCCAAATGTCTACTTACCAACCCTAAAAAATGTTCCTACTTATAGAGAGACCAATTTGCCATTTCCTGCACAGAATAAAAGGTATAGTTGGAAAAAAAATAAAAGTAATCGGAATGGTTTGTCTTGCGTCAGGATTTGAGACTTGAACAAAGCGCACTGCTTTGTCCAATTTCCCACTGGAACACAGAGATCCCAACCACAGTAAGTTTCTTTCTCTCTAATTACAAATGTACATATGTATGTACATGGATACAGATGGAATTCCAATACCTTGTCCATTGAAATTGTTCGATTCTCCAAAAAAAAGTGAAAAAGACAAAGAAGAAGAAGAAAGAAGCGCAAAAAATAGGAATGCAAAGGAAAAGAGAAAGCATTGTAATGTACAATGTGCAAAGATAGAAAATAGAAAATAGCACACATTTGAGGCGTACCGAACAATAGCTGGATTACAACTGTGATTGAAAAGAGCGAGAGTGGGGAAAAGTCCGCCGCCCAAAAATACCGATTTAGACTTTTCACTGTCCCATCCAGCTACTTCATGAGCATTGAATTGAAGAAATTGAAGACTTCGAAGGAGAATCGTTCCCACTGTCAGTTCATCTTCATTCGATTCGTCCTCGACCTTCCTCTCCCCGCTCGAATTCCTACTATCATTATTTCTCTCCGATTCTTCTCCAGCTGGTTCCTCTCCTACATCTATATACAAAGTGAACGACACCACCAAGGCAAAAAAAAAACCTTTAGTAAATCAACCATACTACTTTGAGATCTCTCAAATATCCAATACACACACACTCACTCAGTCGATAGTTCTACATTCAAGACGCTCATGGCCATATCTGTACTCATGGCCTACTCTCTACTACTGATAGTCCAACATCCACATTCTCTTTTTTACTTTCTACACACGAGTAATATAAACTTTTCTATTTTCCTTTGGCACTAACTCCCGTCCGCTTTTGGACCTATTCCGAGTCTGAGCTTTCCATCTTCACTTTTCTAACTCTAACCAAAGATTAAGGATATTTTTTCTTTCTCCGTGTGTGTGTGTGTGTGTATGAATTGAGCTGGATTTTGTACGTGAGGAAGGAAGAAAGCACACAATTACACGTGCACCAGAACTGACATAAACCAGCTCATGTGTCCATAGAGACTGGGTTGAGAAAATAGTTGAGGGAAATATAGAAATTCCCAGCCACACATAGCGTTTCCTTTTTCCCTTCCCAGTTTCTGTTCTCTCCCCTCACGTCAATCCCAATCTTCAAGAAGAACGTCCTATACATACAGCAGCCCACTTAGATTCCTAGGAAAGACGAAGAAAAACTAGAGTTTTGCTACCGAGGAAATCCTCTACAACTTGATCTATCCAGATATTTCTTTTCTCAACTCGTCGTTCCTCTAGTTGGTCCATTCTCATAAAAGAAATGATAATTTTTATCGCATTAACATTATTTGAGGAAAGAATTGAAGGGAAAGTAAGAGTAAGAAAGTACAGCTATAACAAGTCGACTCAGCTCTTGCTCATGGCTAGAATTTATTTCACGCGTCAATGACGTTCATTGGTGACTTTCCTCCATGTGTAAATACGATGGGATCTCTGGTGAGGCGAAGGGAAATCGAAAGGCAAAGGGGTTGAAACGTAAACGGTAAAAATATACTATGTATATAAAAAAATAACCCAACCGAACTTTCATTTTCCCAATAAATCCGTCACTTTTTCAACCTCCAAGATTAATCATCTGCCCATCTCACTATTTTTTGTTGACTCTCTTTCTCACCTCTAATACGACTACGACGGCTTCTGTGACTCCTTCGTTCCACAGTCTTAACCATATGACTTTATTATCGTGTGGAGTTACTCAAAAGTTCCCTACCAAAGGACGTCCATAAATAAATGACCTGTCTTTCAAAAAAATAACTATTTTTTCCCACTGACTTTCTTCTTGGTTTAAAACTATCTTTGCTCCAGATATTTTCTCAAGCTCTCGAACAGGCTCACTTCAAATCATATAGTGAATGGTATACAGACATATAATTTTAATTCTACGTGTGGTTTTTTACAGTACATATATGTATTACCTACTCCAAATATTTTATATCCATAATCCATGGGAGTAGAGCTCTACATACATACATACTGTGATACTGTGTAAATCTGTGTGTATCCGTACATGAGCTTAGACTAGACTAGATTAGTGTGGATGCAAGCTTGTTGTTTTGTTGTTCTTTTTCCTTACGTCGTTGTATTTGTCCTTGTTTCAAATTTGAAGTTGAAGTGGAGGAGGAGAGAGAGAGAAAGTCTGTTGTTTGGATGAGAGAGAGGAGAAATGTGGCCATAATAGTTCGTTGAAAAATGTCTTCGGTGTTGCGTCGTCTGGAATGAGTAACGAGATGAAGTAGAGAAATTTCATCCGCTCGATATTCTTCATTGGTCTCCACTTCCCCAGTTTTAGAGCTACCACCAACCGTTTCTGTCTTGTTACATTTCCCATTGTCTTCATCATCACCAACAACAACAGCATCAACATCCTCCTCCTCATCTTCCTTTCCTTCCTTCTTCTCTATCTCGTTAACTAACTCGACCCATTTCCCCAGCTCTTTCAGTCCAGTCTACATTTCACCCAAACAACAATGAACAATACAAAAAATAAATATCAGTTTACAGAGACGCCATTAAGCATGACGAAAATATCAAATCAAATTACATATATCAAAATTTTCGCCATTGTTAAATCCTGAAATATAATAGCAAGAAGACGTTTCTTCACTTGTCATTGTCACATTTATTCAAATTCCTGGTTCACGAGGAAACGGAAGACGGCTCACTCTTAGCCCAAGTCCCTTTAATTTAATTCTATATCTAATTTAAATCTGATCATAATTAGTTGCAATTATAATTTTGTTTCAATTTGAAAATGAGAAAGAAAGCGAGAGGAAAATATAAGTTTTCTCTTCATACAAAGAGAAAGAGAAAGAAAGAGAAAGGCAGAGAAAATGGAGGAACTTTTGTATTTGGATTGGTATTAATTTGGCATTAAGGGTAATGTGAGGCGGATCCAGTTGTTATCAATCTGATTCGGCTTTGAATCCGGATATTTTTTTCCGTCTAATTCTAATTCTAAGCTTGACTGGAAGCAGAGTCAAGTGCAGTGCAGGGCACTCCTGACTATATTTTTTACATTGAGATTTAGACGAAGAAGACGAGTTTGTGGCTTAACATTGTTTGGCTGTAGATTCTCTCCTCGTGATTTTTCCCTGTGTATTTGAATTGAGAGCTCTCTCTGTCCACTAGGAATAGAAAGAGGAGAGAGGGTGAAATGAGGAGAAAGGATGTTGAGGGATGTAGATACGAGTCAGACTAAAATTGCAAATTGCCTCCAAACCCCGGAATTTGTCTAACATTGACTTTGAGATTCAAATTCTTTGATCTTCTTCCATGAGGAATGGAGAATGGAGAATGTGAATCGGGATGTGGAATGGACAACTTACATATAACTTACACGTTCTACCTTATTAGCTCCGTTTTGCTTCACTAGAGTTTCCTCCTCAGCTCAAGTCAAACTCACGATCAAAACTTGAAAAACGTGTACTGTTCCCTTTCTCTCTGCGATTTCCACTATATCCAACTTTCTCTCTCTGATTCTAAAGCACTTCCCATTCCATCTCCATCTCTTGCATACTTGTCGTCAACCAACATCTACATACATAATACATATACAATATATATATATATATATAGTTTGAGTTTGTACAGCGTGGAGGAAACGAGTTTGGTCTCTCGGGTCTACTTGTTTACTCAGTTTACTCTCGAATCTTGTGTACGCTAACTAGAATGAATTTCCTTCCATTCCCTTCCCAGAGATTTTATCCATGAGAAGAGAATGATAAGTGAAGACTTTGTGAAGAATCCAGAAATACTTGAGCAGTCGATGGCAAATTCAAAATATTCAAATCCCCATTTTAAATGAGAATCTAAATCTAAATAACGCTACAGGGAAATTATTTGTTATTTTGTTTTGGTTTGGTTTTCTCCCCTCTGGGTTCTATATTGTATATTCTTAACCGTAAATGATGGTTGATATTATATTCATCTCAAGTAGGTACTTAACAAACGGAGTCTTTACCTGTACAATCAATCGAAGAGCCATGTAGCAAGTGATGGAGATTCCAGAGTGTTTCAAAATACCCAGAATCGGGCACTCGAACCGATGATAAGAATTCCAAGCCACGTCTCGACATGCCACAGAGCAATAGGAGACGGAGATACAGCTTTTACAAGCAATTGGTGCGAGAATCCTGGACATTTTAGACAAAATACACAAAAAATGAACCATAATACATATTTATTATCATCTTGGATTAACAATTTCAAATGTCCAATGTACAGTGACGCTAAGCGGTAATTCCTGAAATCCGAATCCGAAAATATCAAGGCTCATTTGCGAATTTGTGTGAGTTTCCATGCGAATCCATGCGAAATCGGAGTAAGAAACGACTGGGGATGGTGGGAATTGTATAAATTGTCAAGAATTTCTGCAACAACGTGAACACTATCATTTCCCAATTTCATCTATTAGTTTTGTTGTATGTAATATGGGGAATCCCCATTAGTAGCAGCTGTTGTGACATATGGTTATATGTGAACGGAGACAGAGAGAGGAGAGAAAGAGAGACAATTGGGACATTTGGGACAAAGATAAAGACAAAATGTTTAATATCTTTATTCGATTAGGGTTGTTACTCATTGGAGTGTGGTTGTGGTTGTTGGTTGAATTCATATCGTAGCGAAATTAGAATTAGTCTTTATATAGTTGAGACTTATACAGATATGACTCGAAGAATCTCTGGAGAGCATCTGGATAACAACCTGTCTAATGTGTGGACAAAATCCACAAACTGTGTAAAGTCATTATTATTATCTATAATGGATTTGTCAATTGTACATTCTACACCTCACTGTACTTTACTGCTCAACTCGATTTCATCTCTGGTTTCCAAATTCCCAGATTTCCACCTCAATATCCGCAGTATATATTCTCTTTCATTCCTATATACATAGAAATCAGTGTGACAACTTTGACTGTCGTCATGTCTCCTCCAAATTCCCAATGTAATCATTTTGAATAGGGCATAATATTACCCAGATATGTGAATTCGATCCTTTGTGTATCATTTCCATACTTTCATGGATGAAGAACCCAAAAGTCTCATTCTCACAAACAAACTGTACATATACAATTGGATACAATTCAGAATTTCTCCTCAGAGTTTCTTTTAATAGCTTTTGACTGTCCACCGCGTTTTCACTTTCATTTTCATTGTGTTTGTCATGATGAGCGAGAGAAAATTAAAAACAAGAATGATTTTAATTAATGCATGCAAAGACTGGGGAGGAGGAGGAGGAGGACGGCGAGTGTTTGGAAATTAAAATTTAATTTGTGAAAAATGAAATCGGTTCGCGGAGCCTGTCTAAAGTTTCTAGAGAAATTCATTAAACTATCTCATTTCCCTCTCTATTTCTTCTTCTTCCTCCTCTTTCTCCTCTCATTCTCATCTCAAAATATTCTGGAGGGCAAAAGTAATAAAATTTCTCCTACTCCTTCTCCGCCTCCAACCAAATGCAGATGCAGATATCTCTGTATAGGTATAGAAAGATTTTGTTTTGTTTTGTTTGTTTCGTCTACACAAGCGTTTTTCTTTTGGAAACGTGTCGATATATATTTTTCTTGACAAGATTTGGAGACGTGCACCATTCAAATGTAATGTAGACAATTTATGTAAAAAACATATATGCTAATATCAGTAAGTAAAAAAAGCAATGAAATTCTGGAATCTCCTGTATGTAAAGATACAGAAAAGTCGGGGGTTGTCTCGTGTTTCATCATTTGGGCTGGGCACACAAAGCACAAAGAAGAATTTTAGAAGAAAATATCAGTATATGAAGTATAGTCGTGTTTTTTCTTCTATACATTTTACTTTATATAAAAAAAGGAGAGGCTAGAAAAGAAAACTTGAATATGGATACAAATGAAAAAGGAGTGGATAGTTATAGTTTTTTTTTTGTTTATATGTGTGTGTACTTTTGTACTTACGGTGTGAAACAGGAGTAGCATTGCTCGTGGTAGCGTTCCGGGAGAAGAGTTGAAATATACGCTTTTTGTACCAAAATAACATCGCCTGGTTGAATATCCTGGTTTGCTACGATGAATCTTCCTACATTTTTACTCTTTTGGAGCGTCAACCGACTCGAGGCACATCGTAAAATTAGACTTTGTCCTCCAGTCAACTCGGGCACTAACAACTCCTCTTTTCCCTTCCCATCTACACATATACATAGAGACAAAACATAGGGAGAGATTACATTTTTAAAACAACAGTTTTAACCAAATTTCTATATATATTTTAACTTATATTGTAGTTTGTATTTCAAATGCATAAGCAGAAGATGAGATGAAGCAAGGAGAAAAATTGTAAAATATATCGTAAATCCATCATCTCGTTATTAAAAATATACTAAAATTGTAGGACTGTTGGCATGATAGAGAGAGAGAGAGAGAGGACGAGGGAGGAGTTCATAAGAGGTTTTGAGTAGGTATATATAGAATTTAAATATTGATTTTTATACCCGAGCCGGAATTTGAAGATGAGCTTGTTGACTTGATGAGTTGCTCCAGATTTTTTTTCATTGTAAGGATTTTACTCTCATCAATTTGTGCATTTTGAAGAGCAGTGAGAGCCAGTTTGAAACGTCGAGTTGCTTCGCTAGTTTTCCCTTGACGAAGGAAACAACGACCAGAGCGTTCATATAATTTATAATGAAGTTCCTTTGGGTAATTCAAGCTAAGAGACATTTTGACATCTTGTTGAGCTAATGAGAATTCTCCCAAGTAGAACAGAGCTGCACTTCGATTCGCATATGCAATTGACACATCTATATTGTAGAAAAAAAATCTTATAGTCTCCATTTATTTTAAGAGAATAATGTATCGGATTTCTCAACTATGTATGTATTTATATACTTCATATTTTCATTCGGGCTGATTAAATATTATTGGGATGATTCAAACCTTTGGTTCCATCGTGGGGAATCCAAGTGACACATTGATTGTACAGTTGAAGGGATTTTTCATACTGACTTTTCCCAAAGGCCAAATTCCCAGCGTTTTTGAATTGAATGGCTTTCTCTTTATTCTTCCCACATTGGTGTTTGTCCTTATTTAATTGAAGTTGAGTCCAGGGCCGTAAAATCTTTTGCACTTGCGGATTCTTCAAGATGAACCGAATTCGTTCTTTGTCACCGGGTCTTTTCCTCAACTCTTCCGCACTCAAGTGAGCTCGCAGAGAATTACCCAACTCTTTCACGATGGAATTATTTTCGTCAACTTCAGTCAGATTCACCATTTTTTTTAAAATAAATAGCGTTTTTGTATTTGTATCAAAAAATACAAAATTAATTTACCTAGACGCGAAAAACGGCAATTCTAATTAGGACAATTTTGTATAGCACAGCAAGATAAATATATGGATTTCGTGGACGGAATTCAATTAATGCTGATTCAGCATTGCTGAATACTGAATACTGAATATATTTTAGATTTTACTAATAAAAATAAAAGTACCTTTTGCAATAAGAATTGAGGAAGTTGAGCAAATGGAACTATGATAATACAAACTATTATGAAATTACAAAAAATGTACAGTTATTTACAACAAATCTTAACCTCTTAAATTTCAAAGAAAAAAGAAAAAACTCCGGTTTCCTGTATTTATATATGTACAGAATCCTACGGATTAAACTAAATGAAAAGGTCGACTGGGAATATACTCGGCAAAAAACGTGTCTGACTGAAAAACTGGAGACGCGTTTTGTACGACGAAGTAATAACAGACTGTATTTTTAGGGTAATCTATTTTTAGAAAACCGAGACACTTTTTTCATCTCCTTTAATCATATATAAGAGATAGGACCCGCTCACAGATGTAGATTTTTCAAACAGCTTTCAGCTTAGTGTGAGTATATACAATTGAAAATGAAACTTCCCCTATAGTTTTACGTTTCTAATTCCATTTCATGTACATATGCCATCGTTATGTCTTTGCTTCATGTATGCTTAATAAATGTATTTATATAGGGAAGAGAATAATTGGTCATTTAATTATTGTTTCTCGACTCCAGAATCGGGAGTACGTTTTACAGCTTACTTGGTAACATTTTTGCAATAGCTTTTTGTACCAATTCACTTGCTTCTAATGCACAGCCCCAGAATAAAGTTATACCTGAGCCACCATGTCCATAATTATGTATTAACTGTGAAGTAAAAAAACAAAGCAATTAGTTAGTTTACAACTTTACAAACCAAAATTAGTAGTTCCGCAATTAGTTCATTTCCACAAAACATTTGTCCTTGAAATTTATGCATGTTGGCGCGTTAACTTAAAAATTCACGTGGAATTTGAACTCGGCAAAGTCGGGCAAAGGCAAAAAAGTCAAAAGATTTGAGAATATATATTTTGGAAATTCTGATAACAGGTAAACGATTCTATCATAAAATGTGTCATTTAGTAATTGTCTATTGTTGATTTTTGAACATTTCATCAAAAATGACTCATGATTGTCGTGTTTTTTGTACTTTTAAATTAGATCTGCAAAATGGGCCGAAAAAGGAAATTGCAAGATGATGACGAAGAAGAAGAGAAAGAAGTTGATTTACCTCCATCACATTTATCCGTAGGACACATGAGGAAACAGGAAAAAAGGTTAATTGTCATATTGGAAAATGCTCAATTAGAAACAGGTAATCAAATACAAATACACACACAACCCAGTTTCATTTGTGAATCCATAATAGTATTGTCCTGTTAGAAATATGTATGTATGCAATTTTTGAATACCAAGTAAAATTGTCAATTTGTTTGTTCAACAGCTAAAATTGGGAAAGGATTTGAACTCTTAAATGGAGATGATCATGGGTCATTTTTAAGGAGACATGGTCGTGACCCAGCTGAATGCAGACCTGATATTGCCCATCAATGTTTACTTATGCTTTTGGACTCTCCATTGAATCGAGCTAATTTATTACAAGTCTATGTCCATACAGCCAAAGGTGTTTTAATTGAAGTGAATCCACAGACAAGAATACCAAGAACATTTAAAAGATTTGCTGGACTTATGGGTAAATAACTAGATGAAAATTATGTTGCAAATCACGCTGTATCTGTACTTTTATCCATTATATTCCTATCTAATTAAATATATGTATATACGATTCATTTATTTCTATTATTATATAGTTCAACTACTTCACAAATTCTCCATTCGAGCATCAGATGGACCAATGAAACTATTGAAAGTCATAAGAAATCCTGTCACCGATCATTTACCCGTTGGATGTAAAAAATTTGGAACAAGTTTTTCATCAGAGAAACTCGTGAGACCTATTGAAATTGTACCGGATGATGAACCAATAGCTATTGTTGTGGGTGCTATGGCTCATGGAGTGGTAAAAAAAAAGAATTATTCGTTTACCTTGTTATAAGGAATAAGTAAAAAGCAGGAGTTTGCAAAACTAATTAATTCATAATATTATACATATTTTGTTTTGCAGGTAAAAGTAGACTACATTGAAGATACTGTGTCTATTAGTGGTTATCCATTGAGCGGTGCGTTGGCGTGTGCAAAGTTGACGACCGGATTTGAAGAAAAGTGGAATATCCATTGATATTTATTGAGTATCAAATATTTTTTATAGACTATATACTATGAACTACCCTCGTTTGCTTCTACCAAAGCCTTTCTCATCATTATTGTCTCCCTTCTTCTTGTTATAAACTACACTTTTGTTTCACATTTTTCTACTGTTCAATATTTTATTTTGGAAGTAGAATAAAATCATGAAAATACAACGGAACAATTTTATGAGTAAACTTTTACTTACGTAAAAAGGTTTTTGTCCAGGGATTTCTTCCAATTCCAATCGCACACTGTCAGAATTATCATATTATTACTAGACATTTTTTCAAATTTTTAATTATACAGTTATAATCTGATATTTATATTTAATTCACCTTGGACGGCCTGGACGTAATCCAACCCACTCTTTTATAATTCTTGCATGCTGCACATAAGGAGATTTCAATTTAGGTTAACTGAGGTTTTTCTTTAGATTGTGTGTTTATTTCGGGTAGATTTAGGGAATTTAATTACCTTGAGACTTGGAACGATTTGGTTGCAACCTTCCTTAATGAACTTTGTATCTTTTGGATACGTATTACGATTCCAGTCACCTTCTTGATGTGTCCCTCCGAGGACAACAGAGTCCTGACTTGAATATTCAAAATTATTTTTACAAGTCTTTCAATCTCAAATAAAACGTATATATATTTATATTTCATTATATCATATCAATGTTTAAATATTTACTTTGGAATGATATAATTTCCGTCATCACTCTCGTCCAAAAGGACATGACAAATCTCTGGTGCCTCAACCTAGACTCAAATTCAAAACAAGAATACTCAAACAATCCTCAAAAAGCTCAAAATTTATAATTAGAAGTCATGACTGTGTTTACAAGCCGAATTTACCCGAATGACTTGACCTCTTTTAGGTTGGACAGACGAGTCGGGAACGATGTGATGAGCATTTAGACCAGTACAATTTACAACAATATCAAAGTCAACTTGAAGTCTCTTTAGATCTGACACGCGTTGTTTCACAACTGTCCCTCCATTATCCTTAAACTGTTTCAAGAGCCTTGGCAGTAACTTTATGGGCTCACAAGTGAAAGTCACAAACTCAGACCCAGATCTACAGAAGAAAAAAAGAGTCAAGAGTCAAGAAAATCGTTTATTTCGTACGTATAAATGTACATAATATTTGAAATACATTCACAATCAGTATTTGAATATGAAAAATGTTTCCCTACGTGAGATTAGGGATTTTTATTGTGGATAATTCTTTCGTTGATAATTTCCGATATCCATAAACAACGTTTTTCCAGGACGGTTCAGGATCTTCTGTAGACTCTGTGGTGACTCGTCTACATGGTATCATACAAATCCCCATTTCCCCTCCCTTTTCACATCTCCACCAGTTCAACAATAAATTGTGAGTTTCCCCTGACCATTTTCTATATAATTAAATACCATCACAAGTATTAACTCCATTCCTTTACATAATCAGTTGAATAAAAACTCGACTATATAGAGATATTATATAGTTGCCGAAGAATCTTACTCGATTTTATTTTGTGGAGTGCTTCCCAATAGATATGGCCCCCATAATCCTGCTGCTCCGTCTCCAGTAGTATTCGGAGAAAACTCTTCACTGATCAATGTCACCTTGATCCCAGGATCCAGTCGTTGAACGCATATTGCCGTGCTCAACCCGATTATTCCAGCACCCACAACACAAACTTTCACCATTGTTGTTGGTTGCCAGAAAATTATATAGGAAAAATGATTAAAGTCTCTCCTTAATAATTAAAAAAAACGTAATAAGTTTACGAACGAATGAATTTTACATGGACAAATTGAAAGAAGATGACAAAATTCGACTACACAAATCTCAACTCAAGGTATCGTGAATGAATCGAGATGAAGTATAGTGTATTTCATTTATAATCTGTAATCTTTATCGTATATGCAGTGTGTATATGCGTATGATAAATAGTGCACTACGGGCAGACATAATATGAGTTTTATTTAAGATTTGTCATGATGGTTCACGGTCGTTAGATTAGATAAACTCTGTTTACCCTTTCAATATCTATCATATTTCTCTTTTTCTATATATATGAACTTGTATTTATAAATATCAGAATATGGAAAAATGTGTGGAGTAAAAAATATGATCATATTTTGTATATATCGCATTATGAGGAAATGAATGATTATAAGACTTACACACTAGAAAATCACTGTTTGTAATATCCAAAAAATTGTTTTTTTATTTACTTTACTGATTATCAGTAACTGATACACACGAAGAGAATATTATTAAAATTATGACAATACGATACATCGATCAAGTACGTGGATAAAATTAAAGTTTCGTAAAATTAAAATTGTTTAAAACGTTTTGTAGTTTTTCAGTTTTTTGCATTGTTCAAACTCGTTTCCGGCTTGATTCTCTCCTATAAAATCAGAATACATAAATATTTGGTTTAACTTGAAAGCTAAATGTAAAAACTGAATAAAAAATTATCTGTGTATAGAATAAATGTAAAACACGGGTATTCTAAATTCTATACATTAAAATATTTATGTAAAAATCTCAACTAAAATTATATAAATAAAAGATAACTCTATACTACTATACTGGTTCAATTTAATCTATTTTTAAATCCAATGGAACCGGAACGAAAAAAATCTCAACTAAAACCTACAAAATATTCAATATTGTATATGTACATATAAATATTGAATATTACTATAATATAAAAAAATACGCGTAAACATATGTTCGTGAAACGTTGAAACCGAGACATTTTGCTGATGATAATTAACTAATTGTTATGATTACTTCCTTCGATAGTATCTGGACACAAAAGAAGCATCTTGAGTAGCATTAGACAAATGGATTTGTTTGATGGGTGGACTGTCCTCAAAATATTTATTTTGTGGCTGAGATGTTGATGATGATATTGGAGGATCCGGATGGGAACCGGAAGTGATAGAAGCTCTTCTGAGGGTTTCACACCTTGTATTGAATTTCATACTTTTTTGAGCTGGAGCTGGAGTGGGGATGTAATTGGATTGTCGTGTAGCCAATGGTGAACAGACTCCGGACCAACTGACCTCTGAATCTTCACTTCCTTCCTCCAAAACGGTTGTGTTCTCATCGGAGGATGAGGAGTCGGAGGATGAGGTCTCGTCAGAAGAAGACGAAGATGACGATGACGCCACAGAAGTGTCTTCAAATAATGTTGTCTCATCGATCAAAATAGTTGAGTCGCTCAAAGTTGAGTCTTCTTCTTCTGAATCCATCTCCTCCGTGATGACTGGCAATTTTTTAACTGTAGCACTGAAAAACAAACCAAAAAAAAAATACAACGAAACATTCGAACATATTGAAACTTTACGAAATCCATTTCAATTTTTCATTCTATATACATATGCAATATTTCTCGTATGGAATTTTGAATTTGCTTGAAAAAATTCAAAGGAAGAGTTTAAATGAGATGAAATTAAATCAATTAAATTATTATTGTGGGTTCTTACTTTCTCAAACATTCATCCACAGATTTTTCCCATATCCGCATTTGGACACAACACGTTCGTAAATCATGATTCACAGAGTGCATGACTTTTTGTGTTTGTACAAAATAGTGGAGTCGGGCTGGACATTGTGTACATTTATAATATTCCTTCACTTCCCCATTCTTCAGAGTCATCATATTGATGTACTTGTATTCAAGTTCTCCCAAATAAAGCGTCGTTTCTCCATGTTTTTTAACAATTCGGATCCGCAAATCCTTGGGATCTGGAGCTGGAGCAGAAGATTTCTTTAGAATAGACTTCACAGACATTTTGGGACTTTAAAATATAGATTCCACAGGCTTTATATGGATTGAAATTTTAATTAACTCACAAGCCTACAGGTAAAGAAACGACAAACGAAAAAACGACAAACAAAAAGCAAAAGCGAGACGGATCGTGAGACTATTGAAAAGGACTCATCCACTTTTTTTTCTCTTTCTTCTCTTTCTCTTTCTCATTTCCATACAAATTAATTAGCCTGAAACATATAAGTACAGAATATCACATGCCATTCAAATGATCGAGCTTGTATTATATTATAATAATAAATCATTTGTACATTCAGTCAAGCCAGTCAAGGCAGAGGATGAGAATTTGCGGATGTTTTTTTAGCATTTTGCATGCATTAGGTAAATAATGCAAAAATAAGTAAATAAATTCAAATAAATTCAGATTAGTATATAGTATGTATATAAAAACTCTATACTCTGCTCAATTTGAAAAGTCATGTAAAGTTTACTAGAGTTTGAATCACAAATACCTATTAGCAAATACTTTTTAATTTTGTATGCATTTTGCAAATATTGGAAGGACAAAGGAAAATAAAGGTAAATGTGTATAGAGGAAATACTTTCGTATGGTTATGAAGATAAGACAAGGCATACGATATTTATGGGATTATTGAACTTGTCCTTGTCCAGTTCCATCTGTAATGCATATGCAAAAGTCTTTTCTTCCCCTTCTCAATTCTCAATTCTCAATCCTCAATTCTCAATCCTCATACCATTTAGCAATGACAATAAAAGACTTCGTTATTTATTATGTGTGTGCATGTGTGCATGTGTCAGTGCTCATTGTTCAAAATGGACATGAAATTGGAAAGAGCCAAATCCAGACCACATAACTCGACGGAATGGAATAAAACAGGATTGGCGGATAAACATTAATTTAGTTGGAACTATGTACGTATGTATACAGATATTGGCAAGGACTTGGTTCAAGTCTCCTGTGACGTGAGGAATCTATTTATTTACTTCTACGTGGAAGATGGTCGATGGTCGATGGTCGTTTGTGGAATTTGTATATCGTATATTTGTCCGTCGAGTTAAAGTTGTCTCTCTCTTCTCTCTCTTGCCTTGCGTGTCCATACTCCATATCGTACATATCGTACACAAATACATGTACACATATACTTTCTCCATCACACTCTTTTTCTACAGTCCCATCCAAAGCGACATAAATATACAGCTTAGCTAAATTCACACAAAAGCTCAAACAGATAGAAATATATATAGAGATAGAGATACATATGAGAAAGTCGGATTTATTAGTTATACACACGGCTGCTGTTCTTGTTCTTGTCCGGATGACTCGACTTATGACTCTCTACAGTCTACTCTGCATGCATAAGATATACATTATACATGTATAATATAATTCTTCCATAAATCCACTCACTAATACTTGCAATTGTTCAGGGCTTTCTCTTTTCCTTTCTCATCCATTTGATATATATATAGCTATAGAATTATTTGAATAATTTTAAAAATAATTCGATTGGGACGTTTCTCGACTATTTTGATGGTCAGAACTCAAAGTTATATGCCATGCCATGGCATTGTACGATAGTATGGCGTTTAGTCGTTTTAGTGGACGTGGATTAGTTGGCCGTCCTTGGTTCAGTCGCTATTTTGCTATATATTGCTTTGGCGTTTTGGCTAGTATACCTACAGTAGAAGATTTCCCGTTGGATATCATGCTGCGTATATATAATACCGAATACATAGATACACATAATGGATATGCGGTTCTCTTTCTCTCTCTCTCTCTCTCTCTCTCGTCGTCACTATGTGTGTGTGTGTAGACGAGTTGAGTTGTAGATTGTAGAGTGTAGGTAGTTTTTCTTATGCCCGCAACCTCGTCCAATAAACAGAGTCGGCGTTTCCCTTTTCTCTTTCATTCTCCTTTCGACTTTGTCCCACTCAAGTCTACTCTGTGAAGTGAAGTGTACTCCAAATTCGGCATTCGCAATTCGGAATTCGCAATTCTCCAACTCTTCAAATTGAGAATCATTTATCCAAGCTTGAGCCATTTAGAATCCAACTCTGCTCTGCGCTTTCTCTCTCTCTCTCTCGTTCTCTCGTTGACAACTTCCCTTTCCACCAAGTTTGTCTCAATTTGTTTGCTGAAAACTGAGAACAATGCCCGGATTTTATACACCAGGATCCCGGGTAAGCCTCCGCATAAATATTTTCAAGATTCTCAACGAGTCACTATAAGCTTTTATTGTCTTGACTTTCTCTCTCTCTCTCTCTCTCTCTCGTTCAAGCATTTAGCATTCAATTCAAGTGCTTTCACTTTTCATTCTCCTTCTTGCCTTCTTTTTCTCATCGGTATCGTCAATCCTTTGGTTCCTCTCTTTATTTATTTATTAGTATTTGTATACTATTTAATTTGAATAATAACGCAAAAAAAAACTATGTGTGCTTTTGTAATTTGTGCAATTTAGTCATTTATAATTTGTTTGTTTACGAGGGAAAATCCGTAGTCCAGTAAACTTTGATAAAGTAAACATGTTGTTTTGCTCATCGTTAGTGTAAACAAAGTATATAAATTCCCATAGGATTTATTCAGCTTTCCCATGTTCTTGCTCAAGCATTCTCAATTTTCAATATTTGTAATAGAACTTCATGGCAATCCCATTGATTTTCTCAGATATAATCCGAATGTAAAATGATGTGTGTATATTCTTTAATAATTATAAGAATTAAGCGGTCCTTCACTCACTCAATTAGTTGACAATTATATATGTAATGTGATGGGATTTTTTCGGATTGAAAATTGATTGAATAAACATTAATACAGGGGACGATTCCAGGAGTAGCAGAGGATGAATTTGATCCAGAGTCTGCTTGTCGAGCCATTCATGATGCCATGGCCGGTGGTGGAACTCAAGAGTCCGTCATCATTGACGTCGTCACGAGTCACAATTATCTACAACGAGAAGTCCTTCGATCCAAATATAAAACCATGTTTGGCAAGGTAAGAGCCAAAGCACAATATCTTTCTTTTTTTAAATAAAAAAATACATAGTTTGTTTAATATTGAAAAGAACAAGATATGGAAATAGTACATGTAGAAATTTCAAAAGAAAAAAGGGCTCGTAATTGAATAACGAGGAATGATGAATGATGCAAGTTAATTTCGCTGACTCGACAACTCGATTACGCTTAAATACACATTTGAAATGACTCTGCACCTGCTCATTGTCAGCCTACGCATTTATTTGTCAATTAAAATAAATAGGAGGGGATTTTTTTTTTTTGTCATTTATTGTTACATTAGGAGAATATTCATCATCGATTTCCATTCTCAGAGTTTGAGTTTGAGCTTGAGAAAAAAGAAAGGAGCAAGCAGCAAACTTTCACCACGTTCCGATCCACATTGGCATTGTCATTGGCTCTCCGCCTTTCGGGAATCGTGTCGTCGTCTCGTCGTCGTCTATTGTGAATTCTATTTCTAGCTCATATCAATAAAAATGGCATGTATTATCCAGTAGGTGTGTGTGAGAACATGTATCTACATGTATCTACATTCCTTTCTCTCTCTCTCTCGCTCTCTCCTTCTCTCTCTCTCTCTTTTTTCTCTCTCTCTCTCTCCCCTGTATAATTCATGTTCGAGTTCCAAAGTTATGGAAGGAAACAAAGGATGAGCTCGTGGATTTTTATTTTTATACCCATCTGGCCCATTATAGATTAGTGTCCTTTGCCAATGCATACTGTCATAAGCCATAACCATATTGTATAAAATATTACTTTAAAAGGATAACGATATTGACCTACTTTATTTGAATTTGAAGTCTCCATTCTTTTATATATATATTATAAAATTTTGAGATGGTGAATGGAACGTCAGTCCGTCACGGTGCATTAACAAAGAGAAAGAAAATATGTACATGAGAAGACAAGATTAATAGGCGGTTCAGGAATATCTGTATATACACCATTACATTACATTACAGAGTGGGAATTTACATGGAAAATGTCCATGGTCATTCTTATTCTTAAAAGGAGCTTCCCTTCATGTCCATCTTCGCCATTTGTACAATATTTTGGACGAGATACTGTTTGTACAGAGAGAGAGAGAGAGATGAGATGAAAGGGAAATGTTTCATGTGTTTTATGATATTGGCACACCACACACACAATATCAAAAAGGAGACGAGAAAATAATGACGTCCATTTGAGTTTGAGTTGGAGAAATAACCTCGACCTTCAAGTAATGTCGTCTAATACTAATAATACGAGACGAAGGAAAGAAGGAGACGAGCAAGTGTCTATAGCAAAGCATTCAATGCCCACGTGTTGGGCTTCGTGTACCCAAATTAACTCTTCATTTTCACGTTTCAGTAAATATAAACTCCAACTTTCCAGGTTGAGCAAGCAACAGCAAAAGAAGTTTTTTCATTTCGCTTTGTCCTGTGTGTGTTTGTGTGTGCAAATCCCCATTATGTTTTCAATGTTCAATTTTCATATATGGCCTTTCTTTTTCTTTCTCTTTTTTTTGGACAGTCCTCCTCGTCTTTTGTTATAGAAATAGCCGAGTGCTCATATATAATGTGTACGACTAACTCAACTCCGAGACGACCTGTCTGTAGTTTCATGTTTTTTTGTTGTTTTGTTTCCATGCAATTTCCGAGGGTCACAAGGAAATTTAAATGAGAATCCAAAAAACTTTGCTTACTCTACTGTTTACAGTTTACACACAATCTTTTCCACGTTCTCTCTTTCCTCTTCTCTCTCTCTCTCTCTCACTCTTTTCACTCGGCCAAAGTTGGATGGATGAAGTTGAATTTTCTTTGAATAAAATATTGTAATATAAATACTGAAAATTGAACATGGAGAAAATGAAGTGGGGAGTTTTTTTTTTTTTGTGCTCCCAGCTTTGGAAAACTCTCACTGGAACTGGATTTAGATTGTGAATGTTTTTATTTATATTTTATTTATACAATGTGAAGATTTCCTCAAAGGAAAGTGAGCGAGAAGGGAAAAGGTAACATAAGGAAAGAAGTTGGCCAAGAAAGAAAGTTTGTTTTTACCTTCTCTCTACTCGTATATATTTCTCTCTATGTATTTCCCTTTCCTTTTCTCTTTCCTTTTTTTCATTTCACAGCTCAAAGCTCAAAGTAAACTCACTTCATCTCATCCTTGTTCTCATTCTCATTCTCATCTCTCAGTAAATGCAGTAAACCTTTTGCATTTCTAATGGAAAAGACTTGAGATGAGTTTGCATTTGGCAGTTGGCAGGAAGCAGGTTTTCACATGTCAGTTTCACCTCCCGCCCAATTTAGTTTTTCATAAAAAAAAATTATGTTTTACTCTCAAAATCAGTCAAAAACTCTCTTTCTCTCTCTCTCTCTCCATACGATATAATTCGCACGAGGAATTCAATGAAATATGCTCTTAAAGGAATATATATCGTATGGTATATCAGGGGGAATTGAAGGGGGGTGAAGGAAATGAAGGTGGTTGTCTTTATACTTTGTACAGATACTTTGGAGCTTGAATGCTTGAATGTAGAAAGGCGGTGGAGAATGGTGGATTGGCAATTAAAAACTGAGTGGACATGAAAGTGTACTTTCTCCAAACAGCATATCGTACAACATCCAATATGTGAAGGTTACTCTTGTGTATGTATCTGTACATACGAGAGAGACACCACACAATGGATGGTTGGTAGATATTACATATTTACACACTTACTCACTCCGTCAGAAGACCTCGAACACATGAGAACAAAGAGATAGAGAGAGAGAGAGAGAGTGCGAGACAGAGAGAAAGTTTCCGCTGTGTTTTCTCCTCCGCGCTTTTCTACAGATATCTTATGTGAAGAAGAAAGTGCAGTTCATTCCTTCATTCGTTCATTTTCATTGTACTCTACAGCTGTACACAGTTAATGGTATATTATATACCGGTTGGTCGGTGGGTGGGTGGGTGAGTGAGTATTTACTGGACACACACAACTATCTTTCTATAGTTTCGGTCTCTTCTGTTCTTGGGACGATGGAGGATTTGTGGGTGTGTGTGTATGTTTTTCACATTTCACATTTGGTTTCGTTAGTGTGGGTTCTTCGTTTTTTGGGTAGTTATCTGTAGGAATATAGTATGCTGAAGACTCCTCCAAGGATTTTGTGTACAAAATCTAGATTCTATGTGTCAGGGTCGCATATAACTCCTCACTCTATTCTACTCTACACACTATTCTACAGTAAAATGAAGAAAATCAATAGAATGTTGGTGTGAGCAGCATGTTCAACATGATTTATACATATTGGGCAAAAGTGCATACACTCACACTCTTCACATTCTGCACCGTACAAACGATAGTGCTCAAATTTATCCAAGAAAAAGAAGAGCGAGAAAAAAGTTTTACGAGAAACGAAAAAGAAGGAAAAGAAGAAGAAGCGCTCAAAACTGTCCTTAAAAAATGGGGAAAGCTCTTTGCTCTTTTCATGAGTAAAGAGAGAGAATTTTCTCTCTTTCTGCCACTGCATACCTTTTTTCCATTCTACTTTCACAGGGATTTCCTTTCTCTCCTGACTTGTTAGACCAAAACGAAAACGAAAACGAAGACGAAGACGACGACAGAGACGGAGACGGAGAAAAAGAAAGAAAGAGACAGGAGAATTCACATTCCATTTCACATTTTATCGGTTTTTCTTTTCATATATATATATCGTATGAGTTTTTGTGTGTACGGGTTTTTCTAAAGGGAGAGAAAGAGAAGCAGAGAGAGAGAGAGAGAGAGAGAGAGAGAGAAAAGTAGGTAGAGAAATTCATTGCGCGTTGGAGCCTTGTCTTCAAAAAACTGCCGTGTGATTACGTTTACGATGAAGCATATAAAAAAAGCATCTTAACATTCTTAACTCGGATGGAAATGTGGAATTATGAGAGTAAAATTAGTGAGGGGAAAAATGATGGTATCTGTAGCTTGAGAAGTTTGCACACGAGTTGAGAGTCTCGTCTCCTTCTCTCGCTTTCTCTCTTTCTCTCTTTCTCTCGCTCGCTCTCTCTCTCTCTCTCTCTCTCTCTACGGGAGACTTAAAGAATTTATGAGCAGATATTTCAAGGAAAGTTTTTCCTTTTCCTTTTCTCTTTTGGGACGATGGATGATTTGCAATAGTAATGATTGAACCAACATTGCAATTTAACTGCAATAGATTTGGGAAAGGGGAAATGGGGAAAGGGGAAACTACTACAGATAATAAAAAAAATCATCTTCTTCTTTTTTGGCAAATCTTTATGAGGTTTCATACTGGAGACTATCGTATGTTTATAACTAGTGTAGACATATGTCTGTACGTTTTGTATTATTAAAACAAAGGATCTGGGAAAGTATAGGTGATGAGTCATAATGAGTAATTATTATTGATATCGATTTTTTGTATGCACATTTTTATACTCATACTCATTTGTTCCCAACGCTCCGTACATGGAAACATTAAACATTAAACATACACATTAAACCTACATACACACCTCTGCGGTCCGGTTTCTGTTTTACAGACGAATGTATCACATTTTTCGGACTTTCTGTGCCAAATTGATGGTGTGTCCTTACATTTTTGAACTAAGTATCTGTATTTTGATGTTTGTCCTTGAGAAATAAGCGCTTAAAAAAAGCGAGTATTCATGATGCATGTAAAGTGAAGTAAAATGAAATGGTGAAGTAACGACAAAGTACTAAGTCTGGATTGTGCATAGACAATTACCGTGGGAAATATTGAGGGCATCTCAATTATCAATTTATTTTGTGAGGGAAAAGGAAAAAGGAAAAGTTCAAATGCAAAAGAGACAGGAAAAGGTGAAAGGGGACTTTGTTGAAGCGTAAAGGCTGTAAAGTGTAAAGTGCAAAAAGACAATTCCAATTCCCTTCCATGATATTTCAGGACTTTGTTTTATATATGTATAGACTTTTGTCATGTTCATGTTTCATGTTCTTCCAAGGGCAAAAACTTGGAACACATTGTCAGAGAAAATATAAAAAGTCCCAAGTTGAGTGTGTTCACATCAATGTATTTTATGTACAAAAAAAAATGGTGCAGTTACAGTTAAAATTCCCATTAGCATATTCCATAGTTTTGAGTTTTGACTTTTGACAACAAGAAAGAAAAAAAAAATAATAACATTGCCTTAAGCTTTTGACAACCTTGAATATAATAATAATAATAATAATAATAATAACGTCGGAGAGAAAATAAGGAATACAAATTTAAATCAATAAAAGGAATAAAATTAGGGCATGAATCAATCAATATATATGTATATTAATGTATCGTACTCTGACGGAACTTGTTCTTTTCAATTTCTATATGTAAAAGTGATAAGTTGTGGAACTTTGGGGAATGTCAATGTACGAAGAAGAAACGATTTATTATACAAATTTACTTTGCTAACAAATGCATTTTGTTTCGGTGTAGGACATTGACAAAGAGCTGGAGGATGAACTCGGTGGGATTTTTGCTACTGCCATTGCCGGTCTCATGGCCGACCCTGAAGAATTCCTCGTGAGTCAAGTTCATGAAGCCATCAAAGTAAGTGTACACATGGATGAATACCAATAGAAACATGAGGAATTTATCTTAAATTCAAAATTCAAATCTGCGAATACGTCATCAATTCACATGTCAGTGTATACATTTGCATATATGTATAGAGCAGAAAAGAAACAGAATTACAGTTCATATCAAAACTTTTAGATATGTTCATTGCAATTTCCGTTATTATACCTTGTGACTTTCTACATATAGCAGCTTACCTTTTTTTATGTTTTCAATCCATGAATTTTGTTTATACGAACAGGGCGTCAGCGGTTCAATGTATTAAATTCGTACATGAAATATTTACGGAATATGCATGGAATGTCACGAGACGTGGAGCTTCGTGTGAAAAACTAATTGATATAGGGATTTATGAAGTAATTCTAATTAGTGAGTCATCGTCAGTCCTTTCAGTTTTTCCGTATGATTATATGTAGTTTGCATTTGAAAGGAGAATATAAATATCAAATTGTCTTTTGAAATTCCGGTGCAATATATATATCGTATGTATTTTAATTATTATTGGCAGTAAATTGGAGCTTGTTTCTCCTCATGCTTTCTCCACATATGTGGATAGCTTTTAGTTTTAATTGGTACAGAGTAGTGAAAGTATTTTGAAAATGATATAGGAAAAAACATGAGCATTTTCAGTTACTTGTATTTAACTAAAATTGGTCATTTCATTGTCATAATACTGCCACGCCCTGACTAAAGACAGATAAATACTTGATGTATTTACACTGAGTCATCCTATAGAATTTAGAATTTTTCTTGTGCGTATATCCTGTAGTCGCCGTCCATGAGCACTTTCACGTTGTGTATATACGTAACGTCTACATTATTTTATATGGCTAAAAAACACGGGGGTAATGACTGCAATGAAATATTCACCGGGTATTGACGAGAGAGAGAGAGAGCTTTTAAACTCGCCAATTGCCATGAACGTTTTCCTATTTCTATATGCAAAACTCGTAGGGCACACTATTATTAAATTGCGTGCTTTCCATCTACCTGTAAATATCTTTATAGATTGCATTACAGTGAACGAGCTCTCACGCAAAAATAATATACACAAACAAAATTTTATATACGATATATATAAGGTATCGTATATACGGAATAAAAATAAAATATTCCATGACATGCACAGACTTTTTGAGGTGAAAATGGGAAAACACAGCTAGAAGAGAAATTGTGGGGAAATGTTGTGTTGGATGCCGCATGCCGGAGGGGAAAAAAAGAGAAAACGTGTGAGAATTTTGTGAATGTATAAAAAAATCTAGAGTTATTACGTATAGAAATGTGTACAGAAAAGAAACTCTAATGACTAATGACTAACGATTTTTCTATATTTCCCTCTTGTTCTCTCTCTCTCTCTTATTTGCAGGGAATTGGAACCGATGAGCGACGTTTGGTCTCTTTGCTTTGTTTCCGAACCAACTCTGAGCTTGAGGAAATGAAAGCATTCTACAAAGAGAGTGAGTTTTATGTATATGTATATATATACGATATGTTTTATCTTTGATGTAGTTCATACAACACGTTTTGTTGTATTTTATTGTTGTTATTAACTTGTTATATGGATCTATCCTATACCGATTCAATCTGTATTCTGTAGGGAAAATATTAATTTCCTTGTCAATGAAATGAAATTCAATCATGCTCCTTTTTGTTTCATCTCCTTCTCCTGTGTTTACTTTTGGTTTTTACTATGTATGTGTAATGTGTGTGCTGGGAATGTGAATGTGAATGTGAAGCATATGGCTATAGTAAATATTATGTCTATATCATCCTTTTGTTCCATTGTTTACTTTGTAGAGTATGGGAAAGACATGGAAGAAGACGTGTCAGAGGATTTGAGTGGTGACCTCCGTACTCTGATGATCTCCATTATTAATGCTGGACGAGATGAAAGTGATGAAATCGATCCAGAGAAGGTCAAAGCTGATGCTCAGGTAGTAATAATAATAATAATATCCGTTGTACATGCTCTATTTAACTTTTGTTTAAAGTGTTGACTGTACAGAGACACGGAACCGTGATGGAAATCAATCTGTTTAATCAGTGATTGCTTCTTCATATGTATTTGTATACATGTTTTTTTCCTCGTAGAGTCTATTTGAAGCAGGTTCCGGGGAATTGGGAACACGGGAAGATGTATTTAATTCAATATTTAATTCACGCTCTCCAGCTTACATGCGAGAAGTATTCGATGTGTATGAGGACGTTGCTGAAGGGAGATCCATTGAAGATGCTATCGATTCGGAATTTTCTGGAAGTATTAAGAATGCTTACCTCGCCACAAGTATAAGAAGAAACATCTACTTATAACAATCTCATTTCATTTATATCGAATCATCAAATATCAAATACATATGTAATGCTCCAATGAACTTTATAATTATAGTTAAGAGTTTTCGAAATCTGGTGGCTTACAATGCTGAAAGGCTGTATGAGAGCATGATAGGATTCGGCACGAACGAGGAAACTTTGCTAGAAATAATTATAACGAGGGCTGAGGTACCCACTTAAAATATATAATAAACTTTTCGAGAAAGAAACTGGCAAGCTCTTAATTACTCGAGTTTCTAATGATTCATTTGATTTCCCTGTTACAGATTGACCTCAGAGACATACTAGAATTTTATGAGGTATTTTTTTCTTTCTCGCTATTATGGAACTAATTTCTATACTGATATGAGATTAAAAATAATTGGTGAGCAAAGTGTGTGTGTTCCACTATGGAAAATAAAAACTACTCATTTTTTTTTGTACTATGCAGGTCAAGTATGGAAAGCGACTAATTGATGATGTTGCATCCGAAACGTCAGGTACAAAATTTATGACCACTAAAAGTTAAATCCTCATCGTCAATATATTATACCTCAACACAAATTCACAAATTATGCTTTTTTCTATATATATGGGAATGACAGGAGACTACAGAGCCACCCTCACAAAAGTACTGGGCAAGGGCTCGGACGCATAAACTAAATTTAAATAAGGTGAGTAAATACATTAATGTTGTATATATATAATTTATAATTTTATATTATATAACACGTTTTTACTTTCTTCAAAAATAAATCTAGTGGCTACATTGCCTAAAAAGTTATACATTTAAGCGAAAAAATCTCTCTATTTATGATAACAATGATAATCATAATAATATAAGGTCTTTATATATTTTATATATATACACAAGAAAGAAGATATTTCATACATAAATATGAATCTCCTTTGTTTTTACAGATCGGCTACTCGTATTCTTGTATCCGACCCCTTTGAATATAGAAATTTTTGGATGGCAGCGGAGTTTCTTCATTCCAAGAATTGGGCGCCTGCAATTACATCAAAAAAATTAATAAAAGAATAGCTATTATTATTACGCCATGTAAATTTACCAAGGACTGCATTCATGAAGCCTTTAAAATTAAAATTCTGAATTTGTATAGAAGAATACATGAAATATGTAGTGTATATTTAATAAATGTTATATGCCATCGTTTCCTATAGCTTTGCTACACTCGTATAGTTACACAAATTGTGAAATTCTCAACAGCACAGAAAATCTTAATAGGGGGATAAACCATTCATTCAGGTCACTGATACTTCAACAGATATTTAACATTTCTAAAAGAAAAGTTCCTACTTTTGTTTTTTTGTAGAAAAACATTGACATAAATATTTTGGCATATTGATACCTAATTAAAAGTATGGCCTTAATGCACTATGTGCTTACGTGAATATCAAAAATATTTAAACATTAGACTTTTGCTGCTTTGCTTGTAGATGAATGAATGAAAATATAAACAGAATATTATGTACCTACAATAGTATTTACTATGTACTACCTATCAAGTATAGTCTGCTGCAGATTTTCTGCACTCTACTATTTACCATGTGAAGAGGAAAAGAGTATTAATAATCTCATGTGGAAACAGAAGAGTCTTTGCAGCACTCATTACTTCATCATCAAAACAAGAAAAACTACAAGTGATGGATAAAGATACTAAAGTAGTGTCATTTGCAGGTTCAATAAGTGTCCGATCGCTACAAATTTTCCAATTGTCATAAAATATGTCATATGTTATGTAAACAGTTGCAAATCTAGAATCTATAAAATGTACAATCTATATAAACTATAAACACAATAAAGTATTCATGCAATGGCTGTAACTAATATAGTATTCGTGATATAATAAAAACAACGTTAATGAAGAACTAAAAGACTTATTTTCATTTCCATAGCTAAAACCATGAGACTAAAGTAAATATAGATATTTATCTAGATCTAAATGTTTTGGAATAGACTTACTTGATACGTATTGATGAAATCTATGAGCTGCTTTCCAAGGTCATTATTGAATTTCACGAGTTGTTCCAGACTATAAATAATCAAGAAAAAAGTGTTCAAAATTTTATACCGGCTCAACACAAAAATCATTTCAAGATTCATCCATCATCTTTTCCACATTCCATAAAAAAGTAAAATTCCTTTGTACATATTTCAAAGCAACATATAAAATTTCAACTCACCTGTGCTCTTCCCATAAACTTTTGGCAACCAATTGTTCACAAACCGTGTCATTTACTCCAGAATCAAAAAGTGGAAGTCCAAATTGACAATCTAATAATGTCCAATCATCAAACCAAAATTTGTTTTGATTCGGCAGACGTGGTTGTGTATGTGAGCCGTCTTTGCTGTCAGTTGACAAATGAGCGGTTTTGGAGTCACTGCAAGATTGTGTTGGTTGATTTGAATCGTTTATACTAAAATCACTAAGGTCCAGCCGAAGTGACTCAATTTTCTGTTTTCTCGAGTCAAAAGGTTGAGGAGGTTTCACATTTAATTCTGAACTTAATTCACTATCTAATTCATCCTGGTAAATTTTTGCACTTTGATCATCTTTAAAACCATTTCGAGGTTCACCGAGAGTGCTACCACCACCACTTATAATCACATGACCATCTTCATTCTCTGCCATTACAAGTTCAGACAGATCAACATTTTGATCTTCTTCCACAACATTTGACAATGCTGAAGATCGAGGGAGGACATTCGATTGCTTTACATGCTGATCTATTTTAATTGAATTGTCAATATCATCAGCCAGGGAGATATTAGAACACGAAGAACCCCGAACATTCATCATTGTAATGAATCCACAATTCCTTTCCAAATCAAATAATCTGCTTAATTTCACAATTGCTGGATGTTTTGCCCATTTAGCGTACATTTGATGTGTAGGTGATGAAGTAGTCTCAGCTGTACCATCTTCATTCTTTTTATTTGTTCTTGTTAATGGAAATGGGACAATGACAGTTGAAGATTCGCCCATCATCCCGTATGCCTATGTACAAAAAAAAACAAAATGAATGTCAACTACAAACAAATTTTCGATCTATGCTCAATACTGAATATTCGACGTTACTCGAGTCCACAGTGGCGAGCAGATTGATTATTACCTGCACAAAGACTGCGGAGTGGGTCAAGGCATCATTCAAAGTAAAAATTGCATTAGCACCAGGAATCACGCTAGAATCGTGTCCCCACGATGTTACCAAATATTTATCGCAGTCTTCTAAATCTAAAGGCAACTCGTTCAGTATTGTTCCTGGTATAAAAAAAAACATTAGTTTATTTCAAGAATGTAACAATTTACATATATGTGTAAGGAAGTCTGAATATTTAGAGTCAATATCGTTATTTTGGAGAATATGTAAATACCTCTGGAGAGAAGCAATGATGTTGGACCGCTGGAAGTAATTGAGTAAAGAAAAAGTTTAAACCAAACAGAGTTAACTTGAGGAACAGCTGGCCCGAAATGAGGAAGAGTTGAGCAAACTGGCTTCACTTCGTAACTAAGAGGTGCCATTGATACCAACAATCTAAAAAAATTTACAAAGACATACATAGGTAAAAATAATTGACATTTAAAAAAATATGCCACAATACCATCAACTTGTCAGTAAGAAAGGGAAGAAAGAAAGTTAATAAGTACAAAAAATGTCTATTACTCATAATTCTTGTTCAGTAATCGGGAGCAAGTGAGGCTGTCCAGATTCAAAAGACTTTCACAACGAAGAAGGTCTAATGACATTGAACCCATTTTTGGATTATTGCGTAGAAATAAAATTGTCGTTCTTAATGTTTTGGCATGTTCAAAATATCGTTGAGCTTCTCCTTCGCCCTCAGTAGTCCAAGAAATGTTTGTCAATTCTAGTAGGAAGCTGTCCAAAGATTCATCTGCCATTTTACCAACCTCAAACATTGTAACGGCATGATTTTTCAAGCCCTGTCAACAAAAAAAAAATAGTAACAAAGTTGTAGTTTTTTTCATTTCATTATTATCGTATATTTAAATACTATTTGCAAATGAGTAGTTTTATTGAGAAACTCCGAGAAGTGAGAAGGAATTATTGAACTTACAGGAGACAAATTGCCCATCATTAGAAATGCAGTAAGTGTTGAATCATACAGGAATGCGATTCTCTTTGATTGATTACTCGAATTCGTGGAATGTGCTCCTGAGAGTAAGGAATTTTCCGTGTTGGAGGAGTTTGAACTATGATTGGCTTCAGGTGAACGGAGGACTTGCATTGGAACATCACTTGAGAATGAATCGCTTTCTGCACTCTCTTTCAAAGCGGAAGTTAATTCATCAACGATAGAAGACTCATCTTGAGCAACGTACGAACTACGGCTAGAATAAATAAACCAAAAACAAAAGACTCATTATACAAATATATATATATACAATGTAGAAAACCCTTCGGGTTTAAATATTTATGAATACATTAAAAAAGTACCATTTGGCTTGATACTTCTTCCAACTTGGATCAACTGATGCAAAATCAATGTCAATATTTTTTTTGTAGGCAAACCTAATAACAAAAAAACAACTTAATTAACTGAACTATACATGAAGGATGCATGCATATTCATTATTTCTTGAAAAAAGAGGGAAAAGAGGAATGGCATACCCGAGTCGACAGTATAAAGACACGGCATTTTTTATTAGCTGAGCATCAATGTCGAGGACTGATGATAACTAAAAAAAAATAAAACAAATATTGATTTATATTTAATACGTCAAGGTTTATTTTAAACCGAATCTTAAGAATTTGTTCTTTGACCGTAATAATTATAAATTAACTCTACCTCTCCCACTGTTGTGTGCTCGTCAATAGAAACAAATATTTTGTATAAAAGAGTCTCAAAATAATCTCCCAGAACACGATTCATGACGAATCCTTCGAGAGGAGGGACGACAATGTAGTCATCAGACTCAATTGGCACGTCTACATAAATGAGTCCTTTTCTATACAGACTATGAACACAGTCAAAATCTAAAGTTCCAGCCCTTTGTCCTCCGTTATCAATTATAAAATCAATTATTTTCCTTTCATTTTGTTTTGTAAGAGCAACATCCTCCTCTGTTACATAACCAACTTGAACTAAAAACCATGGATCGATAGAAATGTCAACGGGTTTTGATGGAAGAAGTTCTCGAGGTGGTTTTCGTCTAAATAACTTCCGGCTAGCTCTGTATTTATTCATTAACTCTATGTATTGATTTCGACCAATTCCCAACAGTCGCAAACCTTTTCAAAACAAAAATAACGATTCATTTTAGTTACCTTTTTAAACACGTACCCATTTAAATTCTTATGAATATAATAACAAAGAATGGTGCTTGCTTACAATCAGCTGCAGTAAAATTTGGGAGAGAATCATAGCTCTTTTCTTGGTCCATAATCATTTCCATAACTTGGGAATAGTATTGGAATGGTGTTATTCTTAGACCCTTGACCACCCTATCCGAGAGATGATACGGATACAACATTAAATGATCTTTACTGTAACCAACAACTTCTTCGTAGTACTTTCCTTCATCTTTCCGAATCTTCATAACTAAAGAATTTAAAAGATAGACGATTCAATTCAATTCTTATATGTTCACAAGTATGAAGTATATTTTAATAATAAAAGTGAAAACACATTTAAACTTACTCATATTATCTGAATAACGAAGTTGATTTCTTATACTGTACGCAATCACAGCTTTTTCATAACCCTTTTGTGCATTCCCAAAAATCTAAAATGAAACAAAATGTCATCATGGTCGAGTAACAATTTTCATAGTGTGTAAATAGTAAATATAAGATGAGATAGTTATTCGGGAATTGTATTAAATGAATGTAAGTAAGTATGAAGACGTACCTCTTTAATTTTGACGGGCAATTTGGCCCATGAAATATTACGACCGATGTGGAATTCAACTTCCGGATTTAAATCCATTTTATGTGCACTATAGGAACAATTGTTCCTAGGCGACAATTTTAATTCTTTTGCGAATTTTGGAACCCCTATATATAGAAATGAAAAGAAAAAAAACAATAAATTATGTACATGTTTTCAAAATACATAATAAGGTGACATTGAGATATCGGTATGCTTTACCGTCGTTCGCAAAATGATGTCATACTCATAACATCCATTATATTACTGCAGTATACATAGTTAATTATATGAATACATATACACATGCAATAATATCACATAAATACATCTTGTATATGCAGACCAAAACATATAATAATATTTCATATTTATGTGACCGCAATCGTTAACTTGGAAATCGAAATATTTTCTTAATTATCTTAAATACATTTAAAATTGAATCAAAAATGAAAGATTACTTTATGAAATGTTAATGATGATTAAAATATACACTTACAGAGTGAATGTGCAGATAAAACTCACAGTTAATGAAAGTTAATGATAACTTACCGTTTGCTCTCGGAGCGTTTGGGAATGATATAAATTATTTATAAATATACATAAATCTTGATTATTTGTGGGTAGTATACTTAAAGACAGCAGTGAAACACCGGAAGTTCAGAGTCCAGAAGAGAGAGAGAAAGACTTTTGGCAACAAATAATAATAATAATAATATGAATATGAATAAATGAGACAGAAGACAAAAAAAAACTATTCGAATCTCGACGATGTTTTTGATATTTCGTGCTTTGAACTTGTCTCTCAATCAGGTGCTCACTTTCTCCTCATTTCATGAAGGATAAAAAATAAAGCCGTTTCTTTCAACGAACTAACGCAGTTAAATACACCAATTCCTAATTTACTGCAGCATTTTTAACCACAACAAATATGACGACAAATAATTAATTAATTTGCTGAGAAGAAACGTAGTTGTAGGTTGTAGTGCATGTTAATTGCAAATCTCACTGCACCCCAACAACTGGCTCATCTGAGTGTATAAGTATTTAATTGTAAATGAATGATTGATCCAAGATGCACATTGTTGACTTCAATATGATTACACAATACAATTGTATGGATTATGAAAAAACCATCCGTGAAATATGGGAATCGATTTTTTACTTTATTATATTGCCCTTTTAATTATCCAGTTGACCTACAACAGTCGGAATTAGTTCTCGGAACAGCATATTAAAAATTCATGGGTTTTGATAGTAAATTATTGTTATATATGCATATCGTCTGTTAAGTTCACAAACGAACTATGACGATTTTCCTTAATTTGCGGAAATGCTACTACTGCGTCCGTCTTTGTGGTTAAAATTCTGAAAAAATTCAGGGTGACAGAAAAGGTCATGGCAGACAATAATGTCTCAGCACCCAAAGACCCATCTTGAGTCGTTTGACCTTTGGAACAGGTCAACGAAATTAAGGGAAATAATTATAGTTCCTTTGTGAACTTAACAGACGATATCCTGCATTCTCTCATACTTAATTTAACTATGGACTGATGAAGTGTTTGGTATTCATAATTTCCGTCGCTCCGTCGTTTTGTAGTTGCCATCCATATATATTATACAAATATTATGTTAATAGTTAATACTATCCGAATTCTATTATGCGGATGTACAAAGAAATCTACAATTCCATTTAGGATTTAGGCATACACTTTAATATTTTACTAAATATCTCACTCTCAAGTCTTCCATCCTTGTTCTCTACATTTCCCTTACAAGTATCGCCTGTCATAATATATATATGGTGAAGCTGCTGGAGAAATAAGAAATAACAAAAGTACTACATATATAATATTCTCACTATATATACATTTCTATATATCTCTCTTGCTCAAAACCTTCCGTCATTCTATACATTTTCAGTTTTCAAGGCATTTTTAAAATGAAAAAATCCACTCAAATGGCAAGTCTAGAGTCCAGCGAATAGTTTAGTTTTGAGCTCGGAGTTTGGTGTTGGTGTTGGTGTTGGCGAGACGAAGCCTATAAAAAATCTTATTAATTATTAAGACAATGAATGAATTTTTTTCTGCCCTCTCGCTCTCTCTCTCTCTCTCTCTCTCTCTCTCTCTCTCTCTCTCTCTCTCTACTCTCGTAAAAACCAAAGAGGAATTCAATCGAGTTGAACCATATACCATCCTCACATTGTAATATTGTGTGTAATATAATCTCGAATTAACAAGAGTTGAGGATCCCTATTTCCTGTCTAACGCCTTGTATTTCCGATATCTTATCAAATTCTCCAACAATCTACATTACTTCCATACTTGGATATCTTTCCATAATAATACGTCTATACACATACACACTCTATTTTTATTCCTCTACAAACACACTCACATAATTGCTACACTTTACTGTACTACTTATATACTGTATACGTAGTAATACGTACACAGCCTGTCACATATGCACTATGTACACGCATGTAAGACTACAACTAACAACATTGACCACACCATACCAATAAAAAAAATTTCCTCCTGCCACTCTCTCAAGAACCAAACCCGTCATATTATTATTATACTCTCTCACTCTCTCTCTCTCTCTCTCTCTCTCCATTCCGGTCTCAAGTCTGAATGAAGAACGAGAGAAAGAAAAGGAAACGAGAAAAAGAGAGCACAATATACAAGCTCCCGCATTGCGTACTTTACCGTGTGAATGTACCGTGTCAAATCCTTTGAGCTTCCACTCTTCAACTTGAGTCGTCGATTTCCTTCGACTTTTGTATCCGAATTATATTATTATATTATTGTATATATATATATTGACGACATCAGCATCGACTTGGACTTGGAATTTGACAGTGAATTATCATTATCCGTGTGTCCACATTCTCTCTCTCTTTCTCCTTGCCTTATAAACTTATAACTTATATACAAAGTATATTCCTATTCAAATTTCAATTGTACTTCGCCTTCACTCACATACATACAAATATATACATTTATATATATATACATACATTTATATATATATATAAATATTCCCATGTCTTTTTTCTCGTTCTCATTTACTCCCGGATTCTCAAACTGCTAGCAGTCTAGCAATAGCAGTAGCAGTGCTAACTGCTTACTAGTGCTTACACACAGTGTCACACAGACTCCAATTCTCAATTCTCAAGTCTCAAGTTCCCGTAAGTATCTGCATATGAAAACTTTGGTGCCTTTTTGTACTCAGCCATACAATACATAATATAGGGAATGTGTGTGTGTTTGTGACACAAAATTAAAATATCCCGTATATTTTTTATCTGCATGTACATATACAAATAGAACAGAGGAGGAAAATGAAAACCCGTGTGCATTTATGTACGTTTTCATTTAACTCTACCTGCATTTATATTTTATATACGGTCAACAACAGTGTGAACAGTGATAGGATATAGAAAAAATAATAAATAAATACATATACAAAGTGCTCGTTGCATAATGGATTAATGACCGTCAGTTTGTGTTTGAAATTTGTGTGTGTGGTGAATGGAATGGAATGGTGAACTGAACTGAACTGAACTGGTGATGTATCAAATGTCAAGTGCGAACGGAGACGGAAGTATATATTCTTGCACACACAGTGTATTTTGTATCAAATATGTATATTTCGAATGTGTACATTTCAGCAGGGGTTGATGAGACGCTGGAGAATGTGTAAACAAATATCCTTTTAAATTTGCCGTCTCCTCCTCATTCTCATTTGTTCTTTTTTTCTTGTCAACTTTTCAACATTTGTGTTGATACCAAGCCGGAAAATGTCCAGAGTTTTCATCGAATGATGAAGGAAAAATGAATAAGAAATGTGAAACCCATTGATATTATTTGCAGAAATCAAACATAGCTTCCCAATATCCAAATTAAGTGTTGGGTGTTCCTCTCACGTTTTTTGTTTTTCTGTGGTTTTTTTTTGCTTTGAGAAGTTTATTACATACAAAATATTAATCAGGATTGACGTTGATATAGATACAAAATATTGTGGGAAATGATGACATATGCAACACGTCTGTAATGAATCATCTCATAACATTCATTTCCCTTCTGTCCCTATATATACATACTCGGGTATTTGTTATGGGAATGAGCCATCCAGTGTACTTATCATTCTGACGCTACACTTTGGGATTCTTTCACTACGCTTGTGATTATAGTGCAAGTGTGGAACGACGTGGAAATATCCCTACGAGTCTTTTTTTCAGTGTCCAGTTGTAAACGCTCTAACAAGATTTCCAGACAGACATAAAACATAAAAGTGGGTGTTTTTAACGTGAAATTCGACTTTTTTTCCACTCCTACCTCAATAACAACAAGACGATGTTTTACCATTGTGCTTCATACTTTACCTAATCAAATATTACATTTTTACATTTTCTCACTTGCCCCGTACAAAAAATTCTCCGTCTCATTTATTATCAAAATACAAAACCAAAACAATTCCATAAAGATTAAAGTTTGGTTCTACAAACTCTGTGTTCCTGGTTCGTGTATTATCTGGATGTGCAAAGTAAAGTGCTAAAAAATAAATTTAACAGCAAAAATTATGACTTGTCCTTCAATTAAAAAATATCCCCTGGACATTTGTGCAGTTGAAAATGCATGAACAATTGTAACTTGTATATATATCTGATTCTGATTCCACCACACACACTTTCACATTCTTGATGAGAGCCAGCTCCAGGAACCTTTTTCGATAAGATCGTAAGTCAAATAACCCCAAACACTTCATAAGATACTTGTGCATGCTGGGAATAGTAAATGAGAGTATCTGTCGAATCCTTCATGAAGGTTACGTAAGTAAGTAGCTATACAAAACTGAAACTGATTTGAGAATTTTGAGATTTGAGATTGCCTGCCCAGAATTCAGGGGATTTTTCCTACATTGATGCATCAGTATAATAATGCTAATGCTTCGACTTTCTGAATCAAATTATGATTACAGGGAAGAAAAATTTAAGTGTACGTACATAAAAAAAAATCCTAAACGCACACATTCATTTGGTAAAAAAATAGGTACAGACAGTTGCAAATTAATTCAAAACTACTGACATAGTTTTTCCTTTTTCCTTTTCTTTAATGGACTTCACACGAAAGAATTAACTAAATGAGAAACGAGTTTTTAATTTCAATCGGGAGCGAAATCTAAAAGGTTTGAATTAGAATTATGATTATTATTTTATAGTTCACGTTTAGACTCCGATCCGGTTCGCAAATTATACACAGCAAGTTCTCCATTCTTCTGTCCGTTCTCGTGTTTTGTTTTGTGGCTGGATATTATCGTTGTAATCGTAAAACTGTAATTGTATATGGGAAAATAGAATAGGGAAAAACTCATTACTGTTGAGCTCGGGATGATTTGAGGCTCTCAGTGAGAGCCTCTCACTGTGTACATGTATACTAATGAATTTGTCAATTTGTGACTGTTACACACAATAAAAGTAAATTACTTTTATATATATGTAAGTACAATCTTTTTTTTTCCAACAGTGTGATGGAGCCTTTCATGGGTCACAGGAGACCATAATTTCATTACTAGAGCGAGAGAAAGAGAAAGAGAGACATGAAAGCGTGAAATTTGATCGTATACGATATACGACTATCTGTAATATATACGATCGAAAAAATCGAACTGGATTCATCATTCTCTGTTCACCTCTCTCGTCCATAATCCAATGACAATAACAACGACAAGGAATTGCTTCTTCATTCGGCGACTCTTTTCATTTCCATCATCATGTACCCAAAGTTAGTGCCAGTGAGGATCTACACCTATAAAATTGATACAAATTCCCAAATATTCGTACAAGCAATGTGACAGAATGGAGCAATCATCACTTGAGCAGCTCCATATTTCCCGTCATCATCTCATTCCATGTAAAAAATGTCAGAGGATAACATAAGAATAAGAAGAAAAGAAAAATCAAACAACATTTATTCAAAATATTAAGGATGAAGTGAAAGGACGGATAAAATTTGTGTGTAGCTCTCATCAATACAATCCAAAAATTCCAAAAATCATCCCATAAATTCATATCTTTTTCATCACCTTCCATTTGTGGGTTTGTGGGTTTCAAAATGTACAAGAAACGAGGTCTGTACATATTTGCAGTGATCTGCTGTGCCACGTTCATTTTAAATTACACGGTGGTGAAGAATATGGATGAGATTGGATATTTGAGGAAGTCCACGACGACGATCGTTTTTGCCGTGGGAAAACACACGGTCGAGTCCAATATGAGGATCCTCAGCTACCGACGAAATCGAACAGTGGATAATTTATTTTTTAATTATGGGAACAATTCCGGGACGACGAGCACATTGTCCATGAATGAAGACAGTAGTGATTTTGACAGTAATAGTAATGGTGATAATGAGAATGGTGAGCTCCAGATACAGCTGGGCTCCAATTCAAACAATAATAACAATAGTAGTTCCACGACAGCAGTAATCGAAGTAGTAGCAGCCTCCAAAAATGTGGGTTGTCCTCCGAGTCTGATTGTGAGTGAGAAAGAGAAAGGGAAAGGGAAAGTGGTGTCCAAAAGTAATGCGGAGAAGGTGAAACACGACTCATTCACTTTCCTCCCCAACTACATTATGGCTTCTATGAGTTTTGACTGTAATGAGACAATCACGTATACAACTCATGGGGACTTTCGTTATTTGGAAAATCTTGTGGCTTTAACCGAACGTTTTGAAGGTCCCATTTCCATTGGCCTCTACGCACCCGGAAGTGATTTTGAAGAGACTGACAGGAGAATTCGTTTTCTTCGGGAGTGTACAACTCCACTAGTGAAGCAACTTGTCACTTTCCACATTTTCTTTGACACAAAATTTACAAAGGAGACGATCATTCCATCTCCATCCAAACACTCTGGTATATATATATATGTTGGGTCTATGAGTAGATTCGGATAATCTATAGAATCGCTGGATAATCTACAGATTGTCCGGATAATCTGATCACTATTTATTTATTCACACTAAATATACTTTCACTAGTATTACTCATTTCAAAACAATGATAAACTGCAACAGTTT
>JAIUND010000040.1:0-157013 GCA_034699125.1 Gisinianus flammeolus | reverse complement strand
TATGCCATGATTATAATATTCATGTCAGAATGTGTCATACGATATGAGAGTGGTCATCACGTCATACTTTCAAATTAGCATCTTTTAGTTACTTAATTATATTTCCAAAATAATGTAAATTCTTTTTTCTATTTTATTTGCAAACAAAAAGTTACATTTGAGACACATTTGAAGGTTGAAGAATAGTTGGCCAACCTTCAGTAAAAAATTTATGCATTTTCAATTGCAGGACTACGGATAATAGTTATGCGACATTATGCGTATATAGTGTCTGTGGGGTTTGAGACTCAAATGGAGAGATGTACACCGACCCTAATTAGCATTGTGAAGATAGAAAAATTTACTCTGAAGTACAGTAAATTGTACAAATCAGAGCGTTTGATCCTATGGAAGACATCGGACGACTTCGTCGTATACAGTGTACGACGTACATGAGTGTTGCCATCAGACAGATTTAGTACAGAGTCTGTACTACAGACAATAGTTCTTGGTATGGTTAAGTTGGAAAACGCGTTTTTTCATTTGAGTATTTTATTTTTTGGTATATTTTTCTAAAATTTTTGAAAAATAGTGTATTTCGTTATGAAGCATAACGTGCAAAATAATTATAGATTATATTATAGACCTTGAAGATTTTTTTTTAAATTTCAGCTCACTCCTAGGTAAATGTGAAGAAAAGAATTTGTGAACTTGGTTCTTGTTTGCCTTATTTTTTACATTTTTTGCATTAATTATATCTCATTCCAGCTGAAGATAACTGTTATTATGTATAGACAGAGAGTCCCACAATTGACAATACCTATATGGGTATTATTATGAATAAGGTTAAGTCTTTACGTACATATTGATACCAAATACACCACATCTTCTGCACAAGAATTTGTAGCAATGAGAAAATACGAACACGCGGTAATTGTTTTGTAAGGGCTACTGAAAGGGTCCCCTTGAATCTGATTTCAAAAATTCATAAAATTTTGAAAGAAAATAGCCATTCTCTTCAGCGTGTTCCAATCTATAAGGTCACTAGATTTCATAGAAATCGGAGTTTATGCTGCGACCGCGGTATAGGTACTCAATCCAGAAAGAATAACCCTAAATTGCACCATTTTTTCTCTCTCTCTCTGTAGTGGTTTATGTTTGTCTCAAAGCATGCCGAATAAAGCCGATACCGATTGTCACTTGCAAGTGACAACTTGCCACCTAGTATTTATGCATAGCTAGTACATACTAATTCTGTATTGGAATTGTGATATTATAGAAATGAGATTATTTATTTATTAGATTATGCTGCCATATAATAATAATAATAATAAGTGAATACCTACCAAACATACTGATATGAAATGCCTATCATGCAAATATTTATGTAGTAGCATAGATTCAATAGGTATTGCAATTGCATATATGATAAGCTGATAAGAGGTGAAACAAATAATTTAATGTGACAAGTTGATCAATGTATATTACTATTATTGTTTGTTTATATATTGTCTACAGGTTCAAAGCTGCTAGTGAAGATCGGACGAGTTCCAAAAAATGTTCCCCCACCAGGGCTTGATGAAGAATTTAAAGAGCCTGTAAAATCCGCTCGTCCGGATCCAAACATGTTGATAGCCTCACTAGTTGAGAATGCCAAGAAATTAAATCTTTCGGAAACTCATGGTGTTGGTGGTGGTGGTGTTGTGGGTGAACCACAAGACGTGAGAAAATTGGATGCCTCAATGAAAAGTCGATTTAAATCCATTGACAGTCAACAACTTCCGCCTGTCATGGAAGCATGTAAGCATGGAAGCATGGAAGCACAAATACCTAATCTCGTTAGCATTTCATCAACGGAGATTCGTAGTCCTCCCAAGTATCTTTCCTATCGATCAGACTCAAGAGCGAGTTTAGGCCTTCAAGACTCGCCAGTTTTGTCAACTTCTGTTCCAATCGAAGGCTCCAGCAGTGGAGCTACAGAGGTCCCAAAGACGCAATCAAAACCAATAGTCATGGAAAGAACATTTAAATTAGAAAGAACTCGGCCAATCTATCCTAATTTTCCCTTTTCGCCTTTCACATCTCCTGGTGCTTCTCCGTATTTGGCTCGCCGGCGTAAGCTGAAAGAGTCTCAGAGAGTCAGCATTGAGAAAGTTGGAGATGATGTTCAATTGAATCAGTACCACTTGAAAGAACCTATCGGTCAAGGTTCCTACGGCATCGTTAAATTAGCATATAGTGAAGAAGATGATAAGAATTACGTAAGTTATTTCTCTCTCTATACCATGTGTATAAATGTATATTGTTATGATAATAGATTTTATTGCCGTATACTCAACAATTCATAACAATAACATATTCTGTACAACTTATGTATATAGAATAGTTTCTCAAGTTTATATACTAAATATAGAGTGAATTTGAGAAGAATGGATTAATAGTAACAATTTTTTATGATCATTTAATTGCTCAGTTCATAATTTATTTATAAATAAAATACAATAAATAAATAAATACAATAAATTGTTACATTCATTCATTTACTATATACATGATTACAGGCAATGAAAATTCTTTCAAAGAAGAAATTACTTCAGAAGGCTGGTATTTTTGGTCGGATTGCTCCGTCTCGGAGAGCTAGTGGAATTAGTGCTGTTGAAAATCCGTTGACACGGGTTTATAGGGAAGTTGCTATTCTGAAAAAGCTGGACCACCCAAATGTTGTCAAATTAATTGAAGTATTGGATGATCCCGGAGAAGACAACTTGTACCTTGGTGAATACACATAAACACAGATATACCTATGTATTAGTATGTATATAATACTAATGACTACTATATAGCCAACGAAAGAAAGTTGATATCCGTATTTCTTTCATGCTATATGGAAATATCATTTGATTTAAATTGTTTCTTTTTAATTGTGTTAAACGTTACACACATATGCAGTATTTGAGCTTTTAGAAAGGGGTGAAATTCTTGAGGTGCCAACGGACAAACCACTGACCGAAGAGAAAGGATGGAAATATTTCCGTGATGTTGTACTTGGTATTGAATATCTTCATTATCAAAAAATCATACACAGAGACATTAAACCGTCGAATCTACTAGTTGGGGATGATGATCACATCAAGATTGCTGATTTTGGAGTTTGTAACGAATTTAATGGAGAAAATGATGCACTTCTTACAAGTACATCAGGTACTCCAGCCTTCATTGCTCCAGGTTTGTACGGACATATATCATTGTTATTGGATGAGGATCATATCATAAAGATTCACAAAGCCTTTGAGACAAAGGATTTTCACATCTGTCTTTGATGTCTTCTTCTTTTAAATTGTTATGGACATGATTGATTTATTCACATTTTGACTAATTGCAGAGGCTCTTGCCACTCCGAAAGAAAGTTATAGTGGGAAAGCCGCGGACATTTGGCAATTGGGAGTTACACTTTACTCTCTCGTCTATGGATGTGTGCCATTTCATGACAAAAATATCATGACACTCTACAATAAAATCCAACGTGATCAACTCGAATTCCCTGAAAAACCAGTGATATCTAATCAACTTAAAGACCTTTTGTGTAAAATGTTACTAAAAGATCCTCAAAATAGAATTAGCCTTCCAGAAATTAAAGTAAGCACATGCTAGTATTTACAAGTATACATAAATACGATAAATACATATATTATTATATATATGACAATCTAAATGAAATTTTTCAATGTAGATGTATAATGTACTCCCTAATCTAAGTAATTACTTTAATTATTGGGATATTTTTTATCTGGTCTTTATAGGTTCATGACTGGGTAACTCAAAATGGTGAGTCTCCACTTCCGTCAGAAGAGGAACACTGTTTGAATTACGTGGAAGTTACAGATGAGGACATCATAAATTGTGTTCGTTGTATCCCCAGATTAGACACAATTATCCTAGTAAAGACAATGCTAAAAAATCATTCATTTCAACATCCGTTCAAGCGAAATCTCAGCCCTTTTAAAAGTCCTCTCCATTTAAATGGCCGGTCCCATTCTGCCCCAAGCTCTTACGACTTTTATCTGGACAGGTACTTATATAATTATACTTTAAAAAATGGAAACAATACCAAATATTTATGTAAACTTTTAGTCCTTATTATTTACAATATTATTATTACTTATCTTGATATAGGAAAATGTCATTAGACTCTGTTCTGCCAATTGTTAATGAATCAAGAGAATACTCAAAGCACCAAATCGCGCAAAAAGACGGAAAAGATGTGCACATTAGACGAAACTGACCATTTTTATAATATTGACAGGAACCGCAATATATACTCATTATTATAACATTTTACCTATGTACTTTTGACAATTTTACCCTTTAACCTTTTGAGAATCTAACTATATATATATATTACTATGTATATATAAACGTAATTGATATGTAAACAAATCTTCAACGCACTTAAATCTAAAATAATCTAAATCTAATTATATGCATATCATCATTCCTTTACATAATAGACAATTTTGTATCTCGATAATTGAGTCTCTTTATATAATATTATATATAAACATATGTATATAAAATTTAATACATTTAGATGTCAGACTTCTACATGAAATTAACTGCACACCCACATGATGAATATTATACGCTTGATCTTCTTCTTAATAATATAAATAAATAAAGTGTTTTGACCAAATACATTAACCACCAAATATATAATAAAATAACGTATTTCTACACCTTTTAAAATAATAACCTTACAAATGTAAAAAAATAGTAAAAGTCCATAATATATAGCTTTAAAAAAAATTATACATAAATTACTTGTACACTTTACAAACTAAATAGCGAATATATAGTCGTAATGATAATTAAATACCATGAAAAAATTGTCTCCTCTTGATGTTTTTAATGAAACCAATGTTTTAAATCCTTGTACCTTGTTGAATCCAAAATACAGCCATAGGATATAGAAATTGCACAAATATATGCAGTACGTAAAACGTAAATACTGCATATATTCCTTTAGTCACATGTTTAGATTTTTCATGTAATTAAGTAGATAAAATTTATCTGATAAATAGATGCATTATATGAAAATAAGTACAACTGTATACACTGCACATTCCCCCAAAGAAATGTAAAACGTCGGTTGTTCTCCTTCTGATGGACCTCCTTTAAATCAAAGGCTTTCAAAACTTACTATTTCCTAAATACAATCTACAATTCCTACAAAAACATAATAACTTTTTTAAAACTTGGACGAGAGAGAGAATCCACGAAATGACAAAACCCAAATGCTCAGCACTACTCAGTCTTACTCAGTCAAGTGAACCTTATATTTAAAACAAAACACTTTTACTTTCAACTTTTTATTATTATAACTATGATGTCAACAATAAAGATGAAGAAGGTAGATACGTGTCTTTATGAAGAAGAAAAGATGGTTTTCATGAATGAGATATTTCATTCATCTGGTATTTGCTGAACTTACATTAATACTTCTACATAAGTATGTACATACAATAATGTAACAATGACATTTTTCCAAAATAAATCATGATTCTTACCCTGTAATAAATACATATAAATAATTCAATTCTGACAATCATTACATATACTCAAACAAAAAGTAATGGCAGAAAGCCAAAATGAAATGGTCAAAACGTTAGCATTTGTAGAAGTGGATAGAAAAACAAGTCTTACGTCGATCTAGAAGCCGAGATATTTGAGTTTTCCTTTTTGGTCGCTTCCGCGCCACGGCGTTTTCAATGATTTCGTAATTCGAAAAATCACAAGAAGGAAATTATCATATATTTTGTTTGAATTTAACTAATGTTTGTAAATTAATTAAAAATATTTGCAATTTTTTTAAAAATTTCTAATATTTTCTATAAAATAGCCCATGTTTTTCTACATAAGAATATGCAAAAAAGTGAAAAGTAGTAAGACTCTTGTTTTTCCATCCACATCCTCATTTAATGTTTTATGGAATCGCGTACGGGTTCAAATTCTAAAATTTAAATTTAAAATATTGCTCACATTTATTAAGTCCCTATATGGGATGATTGTAAGTTGTTGCATGACATGGTGTGGTTTGAGTCAGGATGAGACAATATATTATTGATGGTACACTTACTTATATACTTACGCACGTCTCTCAACAAATATAATTTCATTCTTACACAGAGATTCAAATGGGGGATGCCGACAGTGATTAGCTATAGCGGGTATATTATATTATATTATAACTGTATAATGCATTTTAACTTTTGGAGCTTAATACATTTACAATGATTTCACATTGGTCATCGCCTCATCAGCTTATTGACTACAGATGTAAACAGATATAGCACATAAAGTAGATATTGTATACAAATAGTGGATTTTTCTTTGAGCTAAATGTCATACAATATTTTATATAAAGGAAATAAATCATTCATCAATCATTTCCAAACTAGAAAATCCATTTATAATGTAGTGAACCAGATGAAGTCGGAATGCACCACACATACATACTTACATGATTAAAAGAGACTTATTGTGTGCACACAAACATCTCTCTCTCTCTCTCCTCATATGGAAAATAAATATTTATTGGCGCCGGCATTATACCTGCAAAACATTTGAGATTTTTTTATTAATGTGTGTATTGCATATCATACATATGTTTTTGTACAAACTATCGAGGGGTCAAATCCTAGAATGGTATCATATATACATATAGCAGTCCACGTCTTCAACGAGCTCAACTACATATATATACAACAATAAAATATCTTGATAATCCCATTTTTCATATGAATTCATTAGAAATCCCTCATCCAAATACACATTATGCTTAAAAGCATGCATACATATTTTGTAAAATTACAAAATATGTATACACAAAATACAAACAGCATTTGAAATGTGAGCTTTGGGGTTTTTTGGGTTTCCATTCGTTGGTTAAAAGGTGACTGCAGTTTTCGGAAACATTATTTCGTTTATTGAGATAATCCTGTGTGCATGAAAACCGTTTGATTATACGATATATATATATCCAGGTATATACGGAAAAAACACACACATGCATTTCCTCGTGCACAATCTTTCCGCATGTCCAAACTCCAAAAAAGCATGTGTTATGTGTACAATTTTTAGGATGTTATAGTATTTCGTTTTCAATTCCAAAGTTTTGAGATTGACAGGCATTAAATTTCGACGTATCCCTTTTGGAAAAATAAAAAAGCTTATTGCCATTTTGATTTGCATTGATATAGGTAGTCAAAGGCTTTGACTCAAAGCAATGATGAAAAATGTGTAACCTTTTCAGAGGCATGTATACGATGATAAACAATCAAAAACTGTGCGAATTCGATCTATAATATAGATATTTGATTGGCATTTGAATTTTGAAGGCCTGAAATACGTTGCAATGTGTTTCATGTCTGAAATTTCTGTTCATGGATATAATTAAGTTTTTGACTATTGATACTGCAAAATAGCGATTTTGTAACCTTTTTTTCATTCTACAAGTTTCAGACAGAGAAATTTTCATAATTAAGCAGTAATATGTAAGTAAAGCATATGTTTTGTGTGTAATGGTTTGCAGAAAATATTGTTAAATTGAGCAGCTCAGGTCGAACTGTATACATTCCAGGAAAAGCTGTGGTTTCCCATATTTTCTGGTTTGAATTTCTAAAACATTTGACCTCAGCTTATTAGGATTTGTCGCTGACATTCGTCAGTGTACAAAATACAAAATGCAAATTACCAAGTGTATGGGGTTTCTGTGGACTAGACTAAAACTGTTCAATTAATTTAAACACTCAAGAAATTCAAATGAACATGAATTGGGCTATACAGATTTAAGTAGTTAAACGTTTGCAAATCTTCCGGAAGCTTCTGGATTTTCAACAGTCCACCGCAGGACAAATAATTAAATTTATTATAATTGGCTGAAATGAAGCAAAATGTCATTTAAATTGTCTCAAACGATGAAGGAAAAACGTTTGGTTTGAAACCTACAGTGCCGCCATTCAGCTATATGTAAGTATGTAATAGTATGTATACATACATAAGTATATTCTCAAACAATTAAAGTCAATGATACCAAAGATAATCAGTCACTCACTGAAAATCGTCGGCAGTATAGTATATTTACTCTGAAGGGCAATAAATTATCTGTTTTCAAACTCAAATATATTTAATACAGAAAACTATATGTATGTACTTTTATCTCTCTCATCCCTTTTACACTTCCCTTTCCGCATGTGCATTTCGTAAACCATATATATAGTAAACGTCATTTACTATAAAACATTTTATGGTGTGCCGAATTCTAAAATTCAATTGATGCAGAGGCAGTGATGATTCAATTCCTCTGGAATCCACAGAGTCTGGATTACTCTGGATTGAAAAATGAAAGGTCAAACTTTCACAAATTAAATGTTTCCCGATGAGTATTCACTTTTAGAGCTCTCATTTTAATTAAATATATGGATTAATCCTTAAAAAAACCAATCATTGACAATGAATCATTATTGTAGCCGGAGTATAGGAAAGTGTGGTTTAGTCTTTATAGAAAGTACTTGTTTTCGGCTCCACTATATGTGTGACGTTTCGCACAGGTTGTGACATTTTTTTCAAAATCTTAAATGCATCGCTTTGTCAGTTATTTCTCTGTCAATTTCAGTATGTATATAAAAGTCCATTACCGAACTGACATGAAGAGGGATCTCTTCATATTTCCTTCCACATATTTGCTATCACATAGCTTCTGTCATGTTTTCTTCTTGTTGTCAATTAATTCTTGTTTAGGCGTTCACACAATTTAATAAATAAGGCAATCATGTAGGCGGAAAGTCATTCATACTTTGCCAACAATTATATACGTTTTTACACACCTCAAGTGTTTACTTTGTATGTATATATACAATAATGGATTTGGTTGTTGTCCCTGTCGGCTGTCTCGTTCAGAAACAGAAACATAACAACATATGAAATGACTAAATACGAGATTTAATACTTGGAAGACAGAGAATTTGTGTGATATTTATTTAATTGTTAGTTGGGTACATGTCTAATTTAAGAGGTAAATGACATATACGATTGAGCGATTGAACCCTCTGCCGAAGCGAAGGGTAAACAAGTTCAAATGACTCAATCTAATAAAAATAGTATGAAATTCATACTACATATATGAATGATGTCAATGATATATAACTTGGATGATTCCATGCATAATATGTATAGCTATTTGGCGTGTGTATATATAATATAAATATATAGTACTTCAAATGCTGCATTTGCTGTAATTATCCTTCATAATGTAAATGCTTAAATACACGTACAATAAACTCTCAAGTTTGTACTTGAATTGAACAACAACTTCCTCATTATCATGTTACACACTAAATCATAAAATTATAGTTGAATATTTTGACTAAAGTTTAAAGTTAGTCTCGAGATTAAAATGAGTCACATGCCCCATGATGGAAGCATAATGAAGGGTAACAAACCAAAGAGAAAATTATTCTCATTGTGAGGGAAAAAATATATATTCGGGTACCATACATAAACTATAAATATCTTTTCTGCGTTGTAATTAACTATAAGTATATTGTAGTTTTTAGTTGTCATTATTATAAAGCATTTACGAATAATATTGTTGTTGCTCGATCGCAAGTCATATAATAGCAAAACAATTATGACAATTGCGTTGACGCATTCATTTTCAGATATCACTACATTGAACATTGGAAGCTTGCAATTCCTTTGGCATTTCGTTATTAATGTTATTATACGATATATACTCATTAGTAAATGAAATGGAGAGAGAGAGTTTGTACGTAATTATAAATATTGATGACTGATCTGTATAATCGATGTGTTTGACGTTTCAAGTTTGAAATAGATAAATGAATTGAATGAACTCTCTCAATTCACAAATTAGAATTCCACATTCCTTGTAATAATAAAGTGTCATCATTTTACTACAGTTGAACCGCTTCCCTTCATTCTCTCTCTCTCTCTCACTCGATCTCTTCGTCACTGGAACAAATGATGCGAGATACTATGTGATGTTTTTACAATATATTCCACTGTAAACTGTGTGAATAATAATATCCCGACTATACAACTACAGATATAGTCAATAAAGGGGTTCTATGTCACATCAAATATCACATGATACCGTTTACGATTTGTCTATGGAATGAATGATCAATCATTTGAACGAGAACGAACGATGTATGTATGTATTTCTGTGTGTACATACCTCGTTTCATTCAATCTCCGGATACCGCAATAACTATAAAATACAATTTACAATACGGATATGGAGAACTGATCACTATAAGTAAGTGCTATCGTTTTATTTCACGTCAGGATATGTATACAGTCAGCTGTGTGTCGGAGCAACTTGAGTGTATGAACTCAAGTCAGTTCATTTATTTACCAAACACACACATACTTATACACAATCTATCGAAACGCACTTTCCATATATACTTGCATATACACATATCCGTAATCCGTAATCCGTATCCGCAAAATTCTCAAATACTTCCTTTTACTTTATAGTTATTTTTCTCTTTTGATTTACTCACTAAAAGTGTTAAGTAATTTCAAGATTAGTTTTACGTGTTGGTGAAGGTTCTTGGAACAAAACTAGTAACTCGTTACGAGTTACTAGTGAAATTTTTAGCCATTTTTCATTTGCATACATTTTGCTATGTAGTACTATGTACATATGCACTTATATCACGTGTATTTTAATAGATAAGATTCATTTCATATGCATATTTAATGATAAAAGTGTGTATCTAAGTACATTGGGCTGCAAATACAATAAAATGTTCATGATAGTCATATTTTTGTCTGTGAGTAATTTTCTGAATCTGTAACATTTATTATAAATTATTGTAAAATGTGTAAAGTTTTGCACATGTCAATGTGTACTTATATGAATTGTTATACGCTCGTGTATCAAATGCTTGTGCATTTTGTTACGTTTCCAAAAGCACAGAGAATTTGAGATTGAATTGAATTCGCACATGAGACATTTATACGAGGCGGTTTTTGCTCTGATTCTGATTCTACAGTTTACCGTTAACTTATATATATAGCCAAGCCAAAGAAGAGTATACTGTTAAATGTTGAATATTCAATGCATATTGGGTCTGTTTTCTTTTGTGGCAATATATTTGCATTTTATAGTTTAAACCTTTTTTTTTTGAATGAATATTAGTAAAAGAAGGAAAATTTAGATATTTTTACAATAATGAGTTTTGAAGAATTTGAATTGAATTAATTTCCTCTACTTTTTCCACAAGGTTTAGTTTTTAGAATTATTTGCATCATCAATTAGCTGGAATGTGCATAAAGGTTGTTGGCATTTTTCGAGGTTTTTTTTTGTGGAGGACAAAGACATTAAAAATACTGAAAATCATGGTTGCTCGACTCACAGCATGAGGCTCGACGTTTTACCGAATCAAATCAACACATATTTCTTATCGAGTATGGAATCGACACGACTGGAGTCAATTTCGCCAGAAATTCTGAACACATAAAAGTGACAATTCTTGCAAAATAACCCCGTTTTCGGAGGTGTAATAAATTTTCTGGCGGCCTAAAAAATCGCACTTCGCTCATATCTGACATGAAAAGAGAAAAGGGAGGGAAAAGAAGACACAAAAAGTAGAAATTTATTAACAAAATATTCAAACAATATTCTTATTGTGTTTTTTTCTCGAAAATCCTCTTTGTATATAATATGAATGTAAATACAAAAATGTTCTTTATGCTGAACAGGAGATTTTTGTTTTTTTTAGGATGTCAAATGTTATTACAAAAACATCATGCTGGAAAACTCAAATCACAAAGGCACAAGTCAAAAGAGCCTAAAGAATACGTGATATATCTGTATATATATAGAAAGTAAAATAAATTGCAGCGGCGGTGGGTCAAAAGACATCAATTTGTACATAGTACATATATGTATACCTAAAATACTAAATGCCAACTTGTTTTGATGAGAATGCTATCAATGATATAGGTACATAACTTAAATGGGTAACTTCATCTACTTGTCCTCTTACTTCTCCGAATATACATACATATAGTATTGAATACGATATTCCGATTCGAGTTTTGTTCTCTAACTTCCTGAATTAACAGGGCAGTGATTTCGGTAGTAGTTTTTCCAAAATACAGAGACGTTCCCGAAATTGTTGTAAAGATATGAGAAAATTGTATATATTTTAGTAGATAGTTGTTGGAGAGCACAGCATCCAGCCTTTCCCCTTACAGACTTATAGCCAGAGATCATATCTGATTTAATGATGATAACAATGAGCAAGAGCACAGAGAGAGAGGAGAGAGCAATCTTTTCTCTCTACAAGGCGAATACTGATATTTATCAATGGTTATTGATGACAATGTATTGATAAAGGTTCGATGCCCTGAATCCAAGTTCGGTTTTTTTCTTGTTCTCTATTTATTGAGGCCCCAACGTGTAGTACGTCGTTCAAAGTACATATATATATTATTGTATACTGTATGCTGGACATGAATGTATTGTTGTATGTGAGTGTGTGTGTGTTATACATTATACATGCTTATTATCAATTCGTAAAAGAACGACGATGCTGTTCGTCTACTTAATAGATACATAATAAGCTTCATAGTAAATTCATCAAAGATCTACCAAATACGTTTACTACGACAAATACATATACAAAACAAAATAGGATCAAGTACATACTGTATATGTTCAGCATAGCATTATGTTTAGTATATTTGTATTATGATCACAGATCCTTTTGTATGACATTCAAGTATATTCTGTGAGTTGGTTTATTATATATTTGTTGCATTCTTCTTCATTTGAACTCAAGTGGTGAGAGTGTGTACATGTCAAATTTAGGAAATAGAATTCCCCGCATCTATACGTACACTACATATAGCTATTATACTATAATACATATAGTTTTGTACATATTGCGATAGTGTAGGATGGGAATTAGGAATGGGGAAATACAGACAGAGAGAGAGAAATGGTATGTATGCATTATTGTATAAGCATAAAGAATGCCCTATGTGTGTGCATTATCTTTCTTTCTTGTAGCATCCAAATGTGGTCAAAATTTATATCTGATGACTCATCTGCTCGAGGGAAATGAGAGAGAATGAGAGGGATGATGCTTTTTCACTTGAACTTCGTTACTACGTTCCACGTCGAGTTCCAACTGAATATAACAATAATAATAATAATAATTGTAAATAAAGCTGTTGAACTTAAACTCTGTTTTGACTTCATTGTTAGTCGGGAGAATTCTTTCTGAGTGTTTAGTGTTTAGGTACTTGCTCGATCACCAAATGCATTCGACGGTTTTAATTGTCAATGCAAATACATCCACGAGTACAATGTCAGTGTGTTAATTGATGAATGCGAAAATGTATGCGACTTGCGATTTAATGCATCTCACTGAAAAATATTACTGCACATTTTTAGTTATTTTCTCCTCATGCCACTGACATTTGGAAAGTAAAACCAAAATAATTATGCGATTGAAATGTATTCAATTTCTGCATGCATTTCTACTCCCCCCCAAATAAAGAAAAACAGATACTATATATATGCAGTATATGTTTCAAAATCCAAGCTCATTAATTATGCGTTTATAATTGGGGATATAGTACGAAAATCACTATGTTAATCATGCATGAGTGCGGTGAACCAATAATGTGCAAGAATGCAGAAAAAGAGAGATATGTGATTAAAGTAATTACAAAAAACTTTGTATTTCAAAGTTGAATTATTGTGAGAGATGAGATGAAACTTATGAGGGAATTTATAATTCCCGTGTACAGGATACAGATACATCGGATAAAAAATTGTGTGTACAATTATTCTTGGTTTTAGTTTTTAAGATGGGAAGTATATTATACTGCTTAAAGGTTAGATAACTAAAATGTTCACATATGCTGAGGTTAACATTTAAAATCTCATATCTGTTTTCTTTCTTTGTCAGAGTCATAGTATAGTACAGTCAAGTCTACACATGAAAATTATTTTCTCAAAATCCTTTACGAGTACATAAGTACATACCAAGTATATAATAGTATATATGTATATATATGAGCCTTATAATTTATGTATACATATATATAGGGCTCATAATATTATATACATACTATACTATGTATATGGAAAGAATCCTCATTATTTCCTGTGGGGTCATCATCATCATGATCGTCGTCGTCGTGGTTGTGAGGATTTCTATTCCGCACGCGTATTAATTATGCTGGGTTCTTTGCTGTTTGTGTTTGCTTGAATTACAATTAGTGCAGAGTTTTAATTTAATTCATATTCATAGGATAGCATATATAAAGCATGTAGTTGTATCTATAATAGCTCTTGTGATTTTTTTTCAACCATTCAGGTTTACAACTTGTCACTATATATACATATACGGATATTCATCGGGAAATCGTGTGTTACTCTGGATTGCAAGCATTTTTCTCTCTATTCTACTTCATACTTATAAGTTTTATTTGAAAGCACGTACGCGTACGAGAAAAGTGTGTAAGATTTGTTTCTCGTCTCTTGTATATACATGATGATGATGATGGCATAGTCGAATAATAATAATAATAATAATAACTAAAACTGAAAAGACATTACGTCGTTCCGTGAGCAGAGAATTCAAAAGGTAACATATATAACGACAACAACAAAACTCGTTCACAATTCCCATTGAATATATATACGTATAGTTTTGTACTTTTCGCTAAGAATGAGAAGTATACAGTATGCAACTGATAAGAGGATTAACTCAAAACATGGTCAATTCCCACTCCAAAAAATAAAAATAGTAATGGTCATCACTCATGATACTCATGAACATTGTCACATTTTGATATGTGTAAGGAAAAACCAATTCTATTAAAAATATAAGGTAATATGTATAATAATATAAAAATTCTCACAATTACTTTTATTTATGTAATTCATCTCGATATAAAAAAACATTAATTGAATAAATCTCGACTGCGATAGCGCACTATAATGAGTAAAAAACAAGGGAAGGAAATATGCAGTCCAGTTATTATGACTATGAGGATACATGACAAACAGAGGGATATATTTTATACATCGTGTGTGGTGCAAGCTGTGTACCGTATATTACTGACAAATACACGAACTCACTCACTCACTCACTCGAATACATGTACATACAAATAATTGTAATAAAGTAGGATTAATTAATTTATTGAATGAAATGAATATATAATATTATTACAAATACAAATGACTATGACACATACTTATTACTTACCTATACTATAGACGATATTATGGTAATACATACATAAGTATGTATAATACAGTCATTGTTCAGACCTTAGACAGAGGACCGTTGTATAGCAGTCAGTTGAATATATACGTTTTTCAATCCTTTCAATTCCACCACCATCCCTTTAGTTTACCACGGAGCGTCGAGCGAGTTGTTGTATTTTGTGCGTGTTGTGCTTAAGAGTATATCCATCCTATTTTATACACACATTGTTAACGTTGACTATTTTTTTTTCTTCTTCACTGTGTAAATTTTTATAACAATATAATAAAATATAATAATTATTATTCAGAGTTACGTATTTTCTGTTCAAGTTATACTCACAACTTTTACCAACTTTTGTGTGTCTTGTTTCGTTTCTTTTCAGATTTTTGCCGGATCTCTTGTCAACGATAAACCTCATTTCTTTCATTTAAACTTGTTACTCCTTTGTTCTTCGTTAAATATCAAATCGGAAACTAACTAACATACATTACGGTAAGTGTCATTTTTATTGCTACACAAAATTAGAATTATTATTAAAAAAGTATGCACATAAATTATACAGTCTTGTTCAAATGATCAGCACAAAAATGGAAGTAGATATAAAGTATAATCACCATCTTCTTCATAATTATTTCAATCAATATCTAAATATCTATAGCTAAATTAATGATTAAGTATTATTACTATATTATTATTATTATTATTTTTTTTTTTTGAGCATGACATTTTTGAACGAGTCTTCTTTGACAGTTCTTGTTTCGTTGAATACATAGAGAAAGAGAGGAAAGATAATACAGAAATTACGTCGTACAATCAAGTCATGTCTCATGCATTTCAAGCTCATAAAATAATAGTTGCTCATAAATATTGTTTGGATAATGATAATATTATTTTATTTTGTGTTTTAAAATTTTGAAAATCGACAGGATCACAACTCGAAGCATTGAGAAAGACAACATAGAGATCATAATATGAACGTTGTGTACACATATTTGTAATATCAATGTATGTATGTGCATAGTATTTTTTGAGGGGAAAACAATACATATATGTATTATGTATATAGGTAGAGTATGTGTATGGCATCGCCTATATGAAGAGGGGAAAAGAAAAAAGACTCTCTCGTAATAATACATACATATGTACTTGGGTTAATATTGAGGATGTGGACGACCAACCCTAAACATGAAGGCTAAAGGCATTTCAGGCTCTCACACACACGTATTCCTGTGTATTTATCATCCTCGTCGTCTCTGCTTTGTCAGTGTGTACGATACAAAAACTGTTTATGTATATGTATGATGAAAAAAGCAAGTATGTAATGCATAGTTGAGGCACGTCTCACTCTACTCCAGGCTCCAGTAAAACTATACAAAACTACTATACTCTACCGCCTCTCCCCTCTCATTCCCCACCACCATCATCAATATCATCATCTTGTATAAGTCTATGTATCGTATACAACTGTGAGCTAGGATTTTTCACATTTTACGATTAGTTTTCGAGTTTTGGGGCGAGAGAGAGCGAGTTGTTGGGATTTTTTCATCTTTACTCCTCGTTTGCTTTTATACTATTTTTGGTTATGTCGTTGTGTGTGTGTGAAGTGTGTGAACAAATCTGACGTCTTCGCTCTGCATATTTAACTGACAGAAAAGGGTAAGTTCCAGAAAGACAGTCGTTAACAGTTCGCTCTGAACATTTGGCATTTCGAGAAAAACGTTAGTGTTTTTGATATGTAGGTAGTAGTTAGATATATGTACATAGTTGTTGTGGAAAATCAGAATGCCTATGTAGAGAGAAAAGGAAAATGTGTGTTTCTTCTATTTGTCTTACATATATCTGTACGTACTAAATATATATGTATATATGTTTAATTTTCAATTTGTATTGGTATTCGTTATTTTCTAATTTACACGTACAAATACGAATCTTTGACTGTGGTCCATGATGTTGACTTGAGAGGGAAGACGAGTTTTCTCCTTGAGTATAATGTCTTCTAGCTCGCGCCTTGTTGCATCTTGTTAATCATCCACCAGTCTGTCTGCCTGTCTAATATTTCTAGATTAAGTTTCTCCAACTGTCATCAGGCTTCATTTCTCTCTTGTATCTCGGATATTACTGGAGTGACAATGTCAACCATTTCCTTGCAAGTTTCTTTTCGTTTCTCATTTCCGAAAGAAAATCTTTGACAACAACGGGTTACGTAAATTTGTAGGTATGAACTATGAATACACTACAGTTAAATTTTATTATTTCTGTTTCTTCTTAAAGTAATATTATAAAGAGTATAGAAGTTAAAAGAAGAGTATGTAGTCAGGATTCTTTTTTAAAGGTTAAAAAAATTAAATACATTATGATGAATGTCTAGTTTTAAATTAGTTCATAGGAATTAACTGTTCAAGTAATTTATGAACCATACTTTCCTTATTGGTCATCAACCCGATACCATGTAAGAGAGTTTCAAAAGTCACAATACTTTACGCGAGTGAAGAAACTATTTACAGTATTTCATTAAATTATCGTTATACTTACTTGCTTTTTAACCATCTTATTATTAGTTAGAATGTTTAACCATATTTAATGGGGTTTGGGAATTATTATTATTACTCCTATACTACCGTCTTTCAGTTTAAAGTTTCCCCAGTGAGTTGTCAAAGTATTCATATTATTAGAATTTTTCTTGTTTTATCCACTACGTGTCATTGGTTTGAGTTGGAATATGGGAAATCCTTTCCATGTTCACGCCGTCAATTGTCATGTTAAAATATTTCACGTTATAATATATATATATATATAAATATGTATCGAGTATGTACGTCAGTGTCTTCAATTCTCTCGTTGCTGTTGACTGTTGTCAGTTACTACGAAGGAAATTGCGTTTGTCACTGATAAAATACATAATAAAGAGTACATTTTCGTAGATATGAGCATACATGACAGGATGTCGAGGCATTTGATATTATGTACAATATTTCCTTTATGCAATTGTACTTTTCTATTCTGTCATCTCCAATTTTTGTGTACACATTTAAACCCTTACCATTAACGACGATGCTTAGAATTATTGCTACGAACCATGTGTGTAACCAAAAAATTTAGAATTGATTTTGTAAAATTATCAAAAAATAAATGACCCTCGCCGTAAAAGTTTCGATGATTCTTACGCATCTTTATTTATTTTTTGTATGTAGGTAAATTATTTACCGTAAATACGTGGTATTAAGTTTCCGATTCGGATTATAGTTTTATATACATTCCATGTAGAGATTTGCATTTTATTTATTACTACTTGTTGATGGGACAAGAAAACAGAAATAATGGACATGCGTTTTTAAATAAGCAACGAGTACTAAACTTGTATTTTGCATGACGGAATTAAGAAAGAATGTGAGTGTAAACATTCAGTACTGTAATTGTATCAAGTGAGTCATACACGATGCGGTGAATGTACAACCATGCCTATGACGATGACGAAGCACTTGATGCATCAGCGTTTCTGTGTGATGAGTACACACACATATAGGTACTACTTGATAATCTAGATTCTAGCTTAATAACGAGTCATTAACATTATAGGTTATTTTGTTATAAGTGGCTCTCGATGTAGAATGTATCGATTCATATTGGATACATGTGCATGGAGTAGAAGATGAGTGGTACAAATTCTGTTCAAATTCTATTTTCATTGGAAAATACTTTTTTCTATTGACAGTGGATTTATTTAGTGTTCAGTTACGAATACAGAAAATTGATGCAGAATTACATTGGGAATTAAAAATTATAATTATATTTTCACTTTTCCTGTTTAAAAACAAGATGATTTCCCATTAACTGTCAAGCGTTTGTCGTTTTCCTCATTTTCACGGTCAGTTGTTGTAACAGGAGAGAATTTGAAGCTTGAAACCAATCTGTCACTGGTTAATAATGCATAAAGTTTTGGGGAGAAATGTGTGTCTGACTTTTTGACGTGGAATGAGGAAATATCGTCAGTTGTACAGTCATTTGATTAATAGTCTCCAGTTGAAATGTTGACACCAACAGAGAAAATGTTACACAATTGAATTTTCCAGAGGATTAAAATATCACGTTGTCAGACATGATTTTAATGAATATTTTTTTGAATGTCAAACATCAAATTTATAATTGATTATGGATTTGAATTTGAATAGGAAATCCAAATTGCTCAGCATGAAGCCACACAAAAGCTATATAGACTTTGGACATGCTACATAATGAGTATGAAGATTAAGGTGAATGTTAGGCGTCTTTTACTCTCTTTTTTTTACGTTTTTTTTGTGACCGTAAAAGAAGCTGCCAAAACAAGAATCAGGATTTCTGAGCTCGTTCCTTGTCATACTTTTCGTTTGAACACTGAACACCAACCAAAGTTTTTCTTCTGATACCCTTCTTTTACTTGTTTTAACTAATATGTACTACACTTTAAATTTGAACTTTGTATACCAAATTTTGAATTAGGATTTTTACCATATAATATGTGAATACCACCAAGAGTAGGGAGGATAAATATCTTGATGTGGTTTAAATTAAACCGTTTGATACAAAATAATATTATTATTATAATATGGTCTGCAACACACTGATAGTGCCGTGTCTGTCCCTGTCTACTGACAAAGTTTATAAAGTGTGCAGTAATAATAATAATAATAATAATAATTGCAAGCTGGGTAGGTAGATAACCTACAGGATATCGTTCATTATCCTTCTCTCTCTCTCCCTCTTATTCTTGTTATGAGAAAGGAGAATGAGGCATTGATGTTGGTTGTATTAATGAAGTTGTACTGCTTTGACCATATGTAGAAATAAGTAGTCGGACTTTCTGCATATATGGTATCGCTTCAACTTTTTTTTTTGCTTTTTTACTTTTTGCTCTTTACCAGGTGCCAAATTTACCAAAGTTTTGCTGAATATACATATTGAGGGGTTGATATGGTTGTCAGGTTTTACAATATTCCTGTGTTTAGAGAGTCGAAAAAAGGGTTCTGCGGATAAATCCACCACCTGTGCAGAAATATATTCGAAGTATTTTCTTTATTTGATCGTTAGCAGTTTGCGTTAGCAGCAGTTTGTACCTTTCCTCCAGTTTTCCCCCTGCTTTTTGAGATGCTCATGTTACATAATATATGGACAACCATGACGGTTTGTAGCTGTGGACGTAGTACAGTAGTATTGTATGTGTTATGATGGGCGATGTAGAGCATCTGGTGAGGACGTTGAATGGATTGAGACTGACTACCATATATTCGATTGACAAACAATTGTATTGGAATGCATTTTTTCCTTCTCTTATTTTGTTCGTGCGGTTATTGGGAAATTCTAAATTTTGATGTGGGTGCTCAGTGCTCACTACTTGGATTTGAGACGAGCATGTACGTACTATAATGACAAAAACTAGAATAGCTATTGATTCCTAATAATTGTAATCACTTTTTGGACTTAACACAAGTTCTCACCCGAGTACAGTAAAAATATACACTAAGTTAGAGATACAACATACTTCCCTTGTACAGAATTTACTTCATATCAGGAGTCTAATTTAAGTAGGTCTTGACCTGTCAGAGGTAAGTATTTAGTATTAGTTACTGGTTACAAATTTATGAAGAAATGTCGGATTTGTCTTCGCTTGCGCAGTGCTCGAGAATTTTCATTAAAGTGTTTCTAAGAAGAGTATACATTGTATACAATATGTACAATAAATATAACAATTTGACTTATTGTTAGTGTCTTGGGCAATAAGATATGTGTAATATCTAATACGGAGTATTGGGTATTACAATCCCCACACTTAAAATAAGTTATATCTCATACAAAGTATTGGGTACACACTGTTCAAGCTATGTACAGGGTGATCCACAACGATGTACTAGAAACTAAAAAATCATATCTCCGGAAGTAGTAGAGATATGGACACGATTCAAAAAGTTCCTGAGAGGAAAGACGAAATTTTTTTTGGGCATGCGCACAAGACATGATATGATATTGGCCTCGGGGTGACCTTAGGTCAAATGTTGACCTCTCCAAAGGTTACATTCAAACTTCGATTTTGGCGCCATTTTATTTTATTTTTTTTTTTTCAATTCATTTTAGGGGACCCGTGTTTTTTTGATTTTTGAAATTCCCACCAGTTTTTGAGTTATGATTTTTTGAAAAAATGATGTTTTCAATGGAAAAATATGGCTTTTTCAAAACTGTTGAATTTCTCAACTTTGAAGTTATTTTAATTAACACTAGACTAAATTAGTTTACCCATATTTTTTCTTTTTTTCAAATTCCCCGCCGTTCAGACAGGATCATGTTTTGAAAACCCGCAAAACGCCATTTTGAAACGGCGGGGAATCGTGTCCATATCTCTACTACTTCCGGAGATATGATTTTTTAGTTTCTAGTACATCATTGTGGATCACCCCGTATGTACAATGTACACACGACGGGATTAGAGAAAAGCAATGTAATTTTTCGTGTTCGGTTTCCTCTATGCCTGGATTCAAACTGTAATAGGAGAACCCAAGAACAATCAGACGTCCATGGTATTTGTGGTATTTCATGTTTAGTTTTTGAGTATTTGACCATGTACACATTGTGGTGAATGTGGAAGTTGGAAGAATGTCCTATACAACTATTGAAGGTGTTGTGAACTGTAGACGGTTAGGTAATGCAGTGAAATAATAATAATATTACCGACATGCCTTGCACTTGAACGAAGCGGAGCAGCAGCGATGCCCTTCACGCTTTGCTAATGAAATCGAACACTCTGGAATCATATAATATCAGATTTTGACATGCTCCATACTCAAAATATTGTGAGATTTATAAAGTGAATCATGTACATGTCCTGCATGTACATGATGTATACAAATACAACTCTTCATTTACATTTAATTCAGTCCGAAAGATAATCAACACTGGAATTCCTGAGTATATATATATGATATACGTCTCCTAGTTCTACAATATAATAATTATTGTATTATTATTATTATCACATCTCTCACTTTTGGGTAATTCTTTTTACCCTTATCTACTTTAAGAAACTATTTCCTCCATAGTTCATACATTTATAAACTCAAGTTACCTACGTATGTTCCCCACTAAAAATTGTAGTCTCATTAACAATCATTCTATAATGTCTGAAAAAGTCATAAATCAGAAGGAAGATGCTACGAAGAGTGTTTATATATAATAGAAAAACCATGTGTTTTACCTTTGAAATAATTTCAAGCTGTGTACGTCCTCCGGAAGCCTTCACCAATGGCAATAAATGAGCATTACAAAATTGCATTTTCAATAACATTCCTAATTTGGCGAATTTATGCAGAAAATGTACAACCTTTTTAATGTATCCTTAATGCACTTTTTACTTTAAATAATCATTTTTTATGGAATATAGTGGAATTGACCAAAAATAATGTCTGTATCGAAACTTTAATAATGACTCTGTCCTTTCTTAAACCTTCATGAGAGTGGCTCCGTCCGGTATTAAAATAGGATAAGTCTACGTAATTGAATATAGAATTCGTCTTATCATTCCATTCCATGATGGCTGTCCGGCCTATGAGAAGAGGAAAGATTCCTTATTTCAGTTGTATTTGCATTCTGTTAGTTTTATTGTGTAGATGCAATGCAGATAGAGAGAGACTAACGATAAGAATATTTAATAAAATTACCAAGCATGTAAATTGTAAAGGATATGACGGAGACTGCACAAAGTCGTTCTTGCTATGCGCTGCAGTCTCGTCGAGGCCCTAACAATGAAGCTACCTATATACAAAGTTTGGTGCATGTGGTAAATGTAAGAGACTGGAGGAAATTTGTATGCATTTGGTGTGCGGGTCTGTGAAATCGTGTCGACGTAATACAAAATAATGTAATGTAATAATTTGTAAGTCTATCAATGTTGATGTACTTTTGAGGAATCTTTGGGCCAGTACGAAAACGTCAATAGAAGGATTAATTTAGATGATGAGCTTTTTCATTTTCTGACCTTGGCAGTGACTCCAGGTGGAGTAGTTAACTCACAAGTACAGGGAGTAGAAACTGCTCCTGTTGCTGTTGTTATTGTTATTTCTCTTCGTTTCTTTGGGTGTCAAATGTACAAGAGTATATAATATTGCAACCTCAAGAATAAATACTACTCACTCAATACATCCACCCACGCATAATCGGGCGTGAACCTTCTTACTGATTTTTATATATGCTCATTTCTTGTTTCATTTGCCAAATATCATAAAGATACTGTCCAGATAAACAGAAAACTTCTTTCTTATTAGTAAGGTTTTAAATTTGTTTAGACAGGGTCGTGAACTGCTTTTGGATGTCTAAACCCATGTTTTGTTTAATATAATGACAGATTGTCATGTATATGTAATATGTATGTATATATTGAAAAGGAGAAGAGACGATGTTTCAAAATTAAACACGTTTTCAATTAAGATTTGTATGGACAATCAAAATGGCAAATTATGCTAATATTTCCTGGTTAGTAAATGAATTAAATGAAAATCGATGAAGGAGAATCAGTTGGGTTTAAAAACTATAGAGAGGCAGTTAGCGGAAAGAAAGTTGGATATGAAATGTGCATTTAGTCGTGAATGTTGAGAGCTGACAGTTTGATTGAAAAGGCTTTTTACAAGCCTCAAATTGATCAGTATGGACGGTATACCGTCCATGGGAATATACATTTAAGATAGTTTTACAATAAATGCACTCGGAGGATGATGATGATGTGCAATTTGGTTAGTATGGAGAGTGATAACGATAAAGACAAAGACAATAGTTAACAGGGACTGAATTTAAGGTTTATATTGCAAAAGAAGCGCATTGGAATATATGCATGAGTGTCTCTGTTGAGAATGATGTGATGAAAATGAGAATTGTAGGTGGTAAAATGGAAATGAGATTAACCTATTTTCTTATAGTTTTTGGTTACTCGTACATACTGTAAGTTATCAGGTTATCACGACTCGTTCTAAGATCCTGGCCCTTTGTAATTTTGGTTTGATGTGTATCCTGAGCTCATAAAGTTTGTACTATAAAACGACAACTACTATCACCCTTGTGGATATATATTCTGTATACATATTGTGTCTCTATACACACGTTTTTGCAAACACAGCATAAGGTGTTATATGTATTTGCGTATTTATAGAGTAGGGCATATAATGCATCTGCAAAAAAATGTACAAGAGAAGAAATGACAGAGATCGAGATCGAGCACTTTCACACGATAGAAAGACGAGTTACATCCATATATGGTGTAGATTAGAGACGTCAAGAGTGACTTGAAAGAGAGAGAGAGAAGACTCCTACTAAAAAGAAATCATTAATTACCTCCTTGACTTTTATGGCAAATTTCAGATACGATGGCTGAAAACGGGTCACCTGCTTTGGAAAATTTGCCGAAAGTTGATGCGGACTTAAAATCGCAACTCCAACAATTTAAGCCAGAGTTGCTGAAGAACGCCGAAACGCAAGAAAAAGTTGTTCTTCCTACTGCTGAAGGTAAACTATTATTATCTTTTGTATTACAGATTTTTCAAACACATGGGGAAAATATTGAATAAGAGGCATACTTATTGTTAATTTTTTGGGGAGCTGGTAGCCATTTGTGTACTTATTGTTGAGGTGGTAGGGTTTGGGATGAGTATAATAGAATAAATGATAGTTAATTTAGTTTACAAGCGAAAATTTCTGCCCATACTGTCTTTTCTCTCCGTTTCTTTATTGTCTGCCACACTTTGAAACTTTTATTTCACTAGCTTGAAATTTTATAATCATTAGCATTGCTTAACAACTGAATTGTATTTGATTGTATCTGCTCCTATTGCTCAATATTTGTTACTCAATAAATGCTCTGTACTTTATGCATCACAACATGTTAACCACTTTTTTTTGTCAAATATCAAAGAACATTTTTCAGTGGAATTTGTAGTTAATTTCAATGGTGGTGTAAGTATGCTTTGATTTCTATGAAGCTGTTTTGAATGCTCAGAATTGAATACATTTCAATAATCTTTCTTTGACAATCCAATTCTAATTGTTACTTAACACTGTAGTTATTTGCTTGATTAATTAATTGTGTTGTAAAATCACATGCATCTGCACTGTGTGAGCTTAAATCACAGTTTAAAAGTTTTATTGATGAATGTCTCTTTTTGCACGACTTTCTTTTGTTATTACTTTGCACAAAAAAAGATGTGAAGCAAGAGAAGGACCATAATAGTTTGATCAGCTCAGTTGAATCCTTTGACAAGCAGCAGCAATTAAAACCTACTGAAACCGCCGAAAGGAGTGTTCTCCCCAATGCACAAGGTTTTTTCTACTTATTTTTGCCTAAAATTTGCACTTTCTTCCATACAGAGACGTAGTTTCTGTCTATGTTCTAGTATGTTCAGTATATGTTTACAACTTTTAAGAAATATAATATGTACCTTTTGTACTGTGTTGATGATTGTATTTTAAAAGCACACGAATGCACGAATGACTCGCAAATGACTTTGTTGCGTGGACCTAAATTAACTCAACTGTATTTCTTTGTCTTTACGAAAAACCGATTACCTTGTCATATATATCAACTGGAAATGAGGAATAATGAATGATATAATAAAATACACAACTGTTACAAAGCGCTAAAATGAACTACTACGACAATTATGACAATAATTAGTTTTTTTTCTTTTCAAAAGACATTTTTGTTAGTACTTAAACTTCAAAATATGAGAGTATATACTCATTTTCATTTTAGATTGTATATAACATTCCAAATTTTTAAGAGTTTTGTTATTATATATATAATGTTAAGTAGAATTTGTTGTTTAATTAATTTGATGATTTTATCAGTTTGTCTCTGACTAAGATTAGGTTTTCTCCTCTGAATTTGAAATGTGTGCGTGTCACATGAATATTGGTGTGTTGGGAATGTCATTTCAGTTGTAGTTGACAGTTGAACATTTTGTAATTGAATTAATTATTATACTTTAGAATCTCGTATGTATTTTTAAACTTCAAGTTTAGCTCCCCGTTGTTCAATAATCTGACCTTTTATGTTTATCATTAATCTACAATTTTTTGAACAAAACTTATGGGAGGACATGTGTATATTTCATAGCGAAAACGCATGATTAATCATTTTAATTTATAAAAAAACATATTGTGTTTTCCAGATGTTGCTGCGGAAAAGACTCAGCAAGCAATTTTAAAAGGTACAGCCATTCTTTTTTTTCTCCAATTGTACTTACTGATGAATGTTCCATGTAGCATACCCTGCATACCGTATACTTAATTTAAGCATGGTTAAGCATTTTTCGTAAATCATGTTCTTTTGAATTTCTTAATTTAATTTGATTTGATATTTTAAAACTAATAGGAGTGGAAGGATTTGATGTTGGTGGTTTGAAGCATACTGAAACTATTGAAAAAGTTGTCCTCCCTGACAAAGAAGTGATTGAATCTGAAAAGGGACAGCAAAAGCTCATCGAAAGGTATAAACTTACATGAAAAATGTAGTCATACACATGTAAAGTAGGTATTTCATCAATAATAAATTGATGTCACTCTTGAGTTTGTTTTGGGTCACCGCCTATTAGGATTAAATGATTAATTGTTTCCCTTTTCCCCTCTAGTCTTGAAACTTTTGATTCCACCAAGCTCAAGCATACCGAAACGGTAGAAAAGAATCCATTGCCAACAAAAGAGGGTAAGAAACGAACAGTTACACCAAATATTAATCTAATGTCAATTGACTTTGCTGTATATTAATGTATTTTTACCCCCACTTCTTAACATGGAAGAATTTCAGGAAGAATTTTATGTTTTAATACATTTTGTTTTGTTTTTTTTTGTGTGAAATTTCAGTCATTGACCAAGAAAAGGAAGTCTGAAATATGAAAATATGAACCTCTGTACGTTCCAATTATATCAACGAATTCATTCTGCCTTGAGTCTTGCTAACCTAACAAGTTTATCGGCGTCTAAGTCTACATATTGCTAGTTTTCTAAGAGACCAATACATTTAAAATTATTACACTTTGATTTCAAAAATATAATCGAAAATACGTTTAGACAGAGTATGTGAAGCTTTGCTTAGCTTCAAACGCTATTATTCGATCATTATTATTGAAAAATTCAAGATATCATGAAAAAATTCTATTTTAACGAGGGAAAAAACCTATTTCTATACAATGAAATTAGAATTTCACCAAGTGCCAGTTCTTGGAGTGAATAGAACTATATAATTTTGTATGACACTTACTACATATGGCTTTCAAAAGTTGTAAGAATCAAAATTAAACTACCCATCTATGTATATTTAGCTAACCAAAATACTTATGACAAGTTGGTTATTTATATTTTAAAAAAATTAGAAAAAAGAGCTCTACAATAATCTATGTATATTCCGTAAGAAAAAAACTTTTTCAAATATGAATGATTTCTATTTACAATGTATAATTAATAATCTAATATTTCAAAAAAAATTGAATCAAGCAAATATATTTAAATGTTTACTATTAATAACAATAATGAATAATTACAGCCTTACTGTGTTTTATTGTATGCAGTATATATGTATTGCTAAATTTTTGATGATTATTCTTTGTTATGCTAATGTGGTATTTACAGTTACCTTTGCGGCGAGGTGCGCTAGTCTATATATTTGTTCTACACTCTTTTTGCTTTTTGTGGTCACTTTAACTATAGTATACACATAATAATAATGCTTACCATGACTGGATGATCTACAAAAAAGTATTCTGATAGCAATTATATTACCATTAACATTATTGTTTTTATTGTAATAGAAATTCATAAATGTATTTTAACATTACATTTAATAATGGAAAAATCCTTATAACTGTATTAATTTATATGTCTACATAATATGTACTTGAAAATTGAACCAACTTTTGTTAGAGGCCAAAATAAAAAGCAGCCGTTTTCTGGCTTGTAAAATAAAATGAAATCACTGCTCAAATCGTTCATTTTGTGAGATGATAACGCGATATGCATTCAGCAGTTCAACCAAATCAATGAAACATTCACAACGCATTATTTATATTTTGCAGCTAAGCTCTCAGATTTATTTTTATTTTGTTAAAGATTGGTCACGAGTACATAATTATGAATGATATCCCTAGTTATTTATTTTAGAAGAAGACACTTTCTGGGGAGTTTTCGTCGATAATTCACAATGTACCTTTTGTATTTACTAACTAAATAATCATATTACTTTAAAGTCCTATTTTAAAATATCTTGGCTGCACAATGCACAGTGTACATAAAGTTTAGTTAGTGTATTTATAATATGGTATCTCCAAGCTTTACTATTTATATTTTGGGATTTCTGTATACTTATATATATTATATTGAAAAAATAGGGATACACACACCATCATTTCCGTGAACATTATTTAAAGACTTCTAGGTAATAAATCTAGCCATCTGAATTATCTTACAAAAGAAGAAACATCTCATAATTTATAATGGTGGTTTTCTTTTCTAAAGAAATATAAATATTTTTTTCTATTTCTACTTATATACTTTTGCTCTTAAATATTAATTATGAGCATTACTTAATCTCTACTAGGTAATATATTTATTTGTTCATGAAAGTCTTCAATCATGTGTATCATCGGTTATCATAATAAGTGATATAAGTATTATACTTTTTACAATTCGTTCTAGAGCTATATGGCTTACAGCGTTATCATTGATTCAGTAACACAGAGGAGGATGTCACTGATTACATATCTAACTCACAATCAGCAACTTTTACTTACTCCAAAAGAATTAAAAAAAAAAATCTTTTCATTCTGTTCAGTTGTTTCGTTTTTTTTTTTCATACAAAGAAATGTCTACTTGAAAACTATATATCATAAAATAATATTAATAAAGTAGAAAGTTATATAGGTGGAGAAAACTCGAACGAAATTTTCACTCGTATCACAGTTTTAATATATATAGTTAAATTAAAGTGAATAGCACATTTTATGCGTGTAGGTACTAAACACTACTACTCAGCTTCATATTTTAAAACCTATCATGTAAAACTATTGGTAGTAAAGTATTTCATGCACATTTGAGAATCAATAATGAGGAGTGCATGTAAATGGTATGTGTGTTGTTTTTTATATATACATATATATTATATGTATACGGGAAATCGGTGTATAGGAGCAAAAGAGGGAAAAAAAAAGTTTACACAAGACATAAAATAATATTATTGTATTTGCTAGAGAAATCTAAATATCAAGTGATTTACATCATTCGTTCTTTATGGTAAAAATCAAAAAAATCAGACGGGGAATATATGTATACATGTATATTATATTATAAAAACGTGGAAGGTATATTGTGTGAGTGAGTGAGTGAATGAATGTAAAGTGTTGTAGTATCATATACACGCAATCTTTCCATAAAATAGAATTTTGTACAGATACAGTTTTTCCTTGCATATAGGTAAAAAGGAAATTGAAATCTAAACACATAATACTACATTATTATGTACCTTATATGTACTAAACTAGGGGAGTTGAGGAACGATGGAATGGTCAGGTTGACTTCCTGTTCCGAGCGAGAGAATTTGAAAGTTGTAGAGATAAAATATAATATTATTATTATGCGGACAAGTCGTAGTAGGTATTTGTCGACGTCGTCGTCATCATCATCATCGTGACTTTTTGCGGCCATGTATTATAGCTGTAGAGGAATTCTGGAGTTCTTTGTAGATTGTATTTATATATACTTTTTCATTTTTTTTTTTTTTTTACTATTATTTGATTCGAATGTCACAGGCAATCGCAATATGGTCTGATGGATAACTTAAGTTAGGTAATCTAGTTGGTCCAACTTGCTCTTCGGTCGGTAAAACTAACAGTGACTCCACATCACAAAACCTTGTTTTTTTTCCAAAAGTCAAATATAATCAAATGCATGTCAGTATTCATTTACAACTCTTTTATAAGTATATTATTTTTGATATTTGAATTTAAGCAAATTCTCATTTAAAGGCATATATAGACTGAATAAAATCTTTCACTCACTTGTTATAAAAAATGTAGTCGAGTGTATGACAGTATTCTCCGTCTTCTCTGATTTTCCAAGTTGTAAAGGGCGGTTCGTTACCATTATATAATTTGGAATACACACTCTTCACAGCCAACCTAAATTTGACAGGTAGAACGAGAGAAAGCATGAAACGATTTTTTTTGGTAGCCAATGAATTTCCATAACCGCTTTCATTTTGTCAATTCAAACTTTCCAATGAATGGAAAGTTTATCAGTTGAATGACTAGGCAGAAAGCAGTCAAAAAAAAAATTATACAGTGTGACGCAAGGGAAACGAGTTTTTTTTAAACCTGTTTTTGTATGTTTGTACCTGTTTTTGAGAGTTGATATTACTGGCTCAGAAGGGACAGCATTAAAATCGCCGCATAATATAAGGGGCTTAGAAGAACCGCCGCAAGAAACTAGATAATTTCCGAGATCTTTCCCCTGAAATCCACAAAAAAAGCACACTCATTTACAATTACAAGGAAAAGAATACATTTAGCATCAATTTTCTTGTTAGTTGTAATTAGAACAAAAGGGACATCCTCAATACCTGTTCATTTCTCATGGTGGTGAGTAAAGCTCCTTGACGAGCCTTCAAATGTGTAGTTGCAACGCAGACCTGCATGAAACAACAGCAAGAGAATATGTAAAGTTTTTGTATTGGAATCACAAATACAAAATCTTAATTACAACAGTTTTACATTTCCGCACGGCAAATTACAATAATTGACACGAATATAAAGTAAGACTAGTTTTGGTCTTAAGTATCATGGATATATATATATTTACTAAATGTATAGGTATGGGATTACAGAATGAAACTTACATGTTTCCCTGTTTCTCGCATTCGAAGATTGGCAAATATACATACCTGCAAATATATACAAACATCCAAATAGATTCACAATAATAAGCATCAGTGCTTAATTAAATTACCAACGAAATTCAAAATCAAAAGCCTCGTCCTTTCATGTGCTGGGAGCAGTAATGACTTGAGAGGGAGAGAGAGAGAGAGAGAGAGAGAGAGAGAGAGAGAGAGAGAGAGAGATTTCATGGAATAGAATACCATGAGATGGGCACAAGAGTACTTGACTTGAGAATGAAAAGGATCGCATTCCAGTTTAAATATTTAGATGAAACATAGAACACAAATTTGTGGCTCTATAGAGAAAAATATAGCTGCTTTCTCTCTTCCCTCTCTCGCTATTGTTCTACTTTCTCCTTCTCCCTTTCTCTGGCATGCTACTGCTGCTGCTGTTCTTGCTGTATTTTGTGTTTACATTGTGTGTTTTGTAGATTGTAGTTTGAAACTGCATAGTTTGTCTGTGTAAATGAGAACGGCAACACATATGTAATTTCATTAAAGTGTGCATACATACCTGATTAGATTGAACTCGCCATATCTCTAGGATGCGACTTGAAGCAGAGATCAAATCGAATTTGTCACGACGGTAGAATAGGGCACAACCGTCCGGGCCATTGTTATTTGGCAAGTAGAGGCAAGGACTATCAGGTTTAGCTGAAAACACTCCACGGTAGCCCAGTGAACTCAGACTTGAATTAATGAAATTGAAATGGTCCACTTCCTATTGGTATTTCAGGGAAGGGAATGAGAGAAAGGACACGAGAAAAAAGGGGGAAAGAAAGAAGAGAAAAAACATTACTTCATTTCCAAAGCCAATTCACAGATACGGCCTTCCCGGAGCCCACAGTTTTACTTTTACACACACACACACACGTTTATACACATGGACTTTCACACAGAGAGCCAGCATGCAGAAAAAGGATTACGCCATTTTGCTCAAGTGACAAACTATGTACATATTTCAAAATCCTTGATAATGTTAAAAGTGTGTGGAAATTCATACATATGAATAACATAAAGCTATGTGTGACTTTTAATATAATATGTAGCTATATATATATTCGTCATATAATATGCATAATATTCACAAACTTGAAGGCAAATAACGTCGGGGTCATAAATGAGAATCTCATGAAGAATCCGAAGACGACGAGATGCCCAATCCAAAGTCCCAGAAGGAAGTCCAACAAAGTTGTCATGTGTTACTGCCAACGCTTCAGAGAAAGAATGAAGAAAAAAGAAGAAAAAAAAATCAAAAATCTATTGGATATTCTTATGCATGTTTCATATCGTAATATATATATATTATAATGTCCCTTTAGACATATGTATACGAAACGAAAAACGCAAAGTTTCAACATGCTCTACACTTCATTCGAGTGTGGAGTTTTTCTTTCTCTTTTGTGCATGTTCCTCTTTCTCATTGAATTCATTTTGTTCAAAAAATATTATGATCAGTATCTAATATAGAAAGTAATGTCTCATGAATGCATAGGGTACATTTAACTTTTCAGCTTTAGTTACTGCACCCTATAGTTTATCCATCGTGAAATAATAATAATAATAATTTACTTCACTTTTTCGATACTTTATTCTTTAGTATTGAGAGAGGAGAGACAAAAATTTCCTTACGTATACATTTGTATAAAGGGAGAAATATATGGAAACAGAAAAATGTAGAAAGTTCAAAATAAAAAATTAATGTTTCTCATACCTTGGGCAAGAATGTTCCAGGTCAGGATACGGAATTGACTGGCACTACTGTCCTGAGAGCCAGCGGAACTGCAAACTAAAATTATACAAAAAAAAACACACACACACACACACATTACAAAATGAAAAAGGGATAGAAAGAAGGAGAAAAAATATTAAAATTTACTGCATATTTTTCACAAGTTCACTAATACTCTGCTTTCCATGACAAATGTCTATGTGTACACTGTACAGAAGACTACAGTACTACAGTACCACAGACTATATATACATTCTGCATATTTTGATCCATACAAATCTACATATAAAGAACCATAATAATATAATATAATATTCGCATGCTTCACATTTTAGACATTAGGCACATTACATTTGCACTCAAAGACTCTCTGTCTCTCACTCTCTCAACTCTCTCAACTCTCCAAGTTCCTAACTGGGATCCTTCTCAACTCTCTTTCTCTCCCTCTCTCCAGCTTATCAACAGGGAATGAGTTTTTTTCCTTTTTTTTTCATACTTTATATTTTTTCATTTTCATTTCTATTTGAATATTATTTTCTCCATGTATACTTTAAGTGTACACATAAGTGCTCTTTATAACTCATGATGTATTCTTTTCATACGAGTGCTTTATTTTTCACTAGAAATTGTATACTTGTATATAGATACGGACACAAATACATATTCACATTCATATTAATGTGTACACAATAAATGTATGGACAAACAATATAACTATTCTTATTACTCTGTCTCTATTTGCGCCCTATTCTCTATACGTACACATGAAAATGCATATCTTTCTTTCATTTCCATCATTTTATATTACATATATATGGCAATATTTACACTTCCCCAACCCAACTCTCTCTATAGTCTTCATTCTCAATAGCTGTTGTGTACGATATATATATGTGTGTGTGTGTAGACTTGCAAAAAAAAAAAAAAACAGATTGAAATGGAGCGACGAGAGCGGCTGGCTGGGTTTTCTTTTAGTTCCAGACAACAGAGGAGGATATTATTATGTATATGTGTATGTATATCTATGCTTCTCTTTCTCTCTCTGTAATGTACGGATGGACCTTTCCAACTCAACGTATAAATAATGCACGTTGAAAAATCCTTTCGTTAGATTCTTCTCATTTTCTAATCTTCCTCATCCCTAGAGTCCCATTGCATTCCCATTGAGTAGAGTGCAGACTTGAGTATTATCATACAATATCTATGGGGTTCATTCATTTACTCCAGAAATACCATTTTACAATCTCATCTCATATATACACTAGACAACAACAAGTCTCTTTCTCTCGCTCTCTCTCTCTCTCCATTTCCTATAAATATCTATATGTGTAAGGTATAGATACCCACAAGCAAATTCTATACTAATTTTATTTAGCACAAGCAAAAACTGAAAGTATGTAATTATAAAAAAAAATAAACAACATAAATAATATAATATTCAATATATTTTTTTGAGGAAATGATGAAGACGGAATGCATACCTTTGGTAAAAGGGACACGTTTGAGTCCCCAAGCTTCTTCTGGTTCTTCATCTGTTTCCTCCATGTTGGACGAATGATGATTGAATGTGACAAAGTTACGTTTGACGAGTGGAATGGAGGATGGCAATTCAGAGAGACAACGACTGAGTAGAGAGTCCCGTGTACATGATGATCCCACCTCAAAATCTACATCTTGACAATCTTCACGAACTGCTGGAGCAGACGTAAAACTTCCCATTCTGGAAATCATAAGGAATTTTTTTAATATTAAATTTATAATATGTGGATAGGAATTACTATATGCTCATATCCCTCTCACAAAGGTGCAATATCAAATTCAAAACATCAAGTACATTACTTTTGTACATGATTATGGATTATTATGAATATATCTGTCATATGGATGTAGCGTTTGGACTGCACATGTAAACTATGTAGATATACATATTTATGCGTTTATTTTTCACACTTTTTCACTCTCGTCTCCCCCCGTGTCATAAGAACACAGCACACACATGCAGCGACTCGCACACACACAATATTAAACATAGATAGAAAACGTCAGAGCTTGTGCAAAAAGTTTTTTTCTTCTTTTCCTCACCACATCGCGAAAGAAAAAGAAGAACTTTTTCCTACTTAACACATTTGCAATACATTAACCCTTCTACTATGTGAGATACCTATATATATATAGTAGAGTTTTCGTTTACTGATAGTTGATTTCTTCTTACTGTTCATTCTTAAAGAAAAGTGGGAAACTATTTAAAAGTTTTTGATCCCCAAAAGAATATTACTATTATTTTGCTCTAGCTCTATTTGTTTCTACTATGTATGTGTGTGTATGATGTAAGTGTGTGTGTGTGTGTGTGTGTGTGTGTGTTGGTGTACTTTGAGCATATATATCGTATGAATACATATGAACTTATAACGTAAGAGATAACTGATGAATTGTTTGTGCCAAAACGTTGAAAAATATGTCGATAGTTTCCATTTGAGAATATATAATAGCACATGTATCAACACTTGTGTATGTGTGTGTGTGTGTATTTCATTAAAACATGTACGTGTATATGTCTCAAGAGATTACAATTTATAATAAATGATAAATTTCGACTCGAGACTCGATACTCTCGAGTTCCAAAAAGGAAAAAAAGAAATAAAGGCGAATCAGAGAGAGAGAGCGAGAGAAACGTTGAACTTCAAATGGTTATAATCTGTCTGAAGTTTGCAATCTATCTGTCGTGAACTTATTATAAAGAATATGACCTTCGCCTCCGCCTTAAACTCACAAACCAAGAAATTGTCTTGGATGTCTTCATAGAGTTTTCGTGTGTATGTAGTCATAGCCAGCTAGCTGAACTGACAAACTACAGTGCACATACATATCTAATTATTATTTATTATATTTTGCACCATAAAATGAATTAATACACACACTGACGTATACTAATATAATGTAATATACCTATATACTTACTTATATACATGAAGGTGCATCGAATTTCTTGGTACATGACATAACTAGAGTTTGTAAAGTACAAAATATTACTTGCAACTGAGCACCCATCTCATTGATCCATACACTTTATATTTATTAATTATTATTATGCATTTGCTATTTACCTATCCATCTCATAACATTATTATTTATTATACAAATTGAAGTGAATGGCGATTGTAATTGTAATTGTACACTTGTACCTACATAGAGGACAAGAACATTACTAAATTCTCAATTGTACAACGAAAGTTGTTCAAGTTTTTTTGTACTTTGTAGATTACTGTTTATTTATTGTCGTGAAATTTTATTGCACTCTCTACAATTCTACATGCATGTGCTGCAGACAATGTAAATCGAGTATTATTTAGAATTTTGCCATTTCAACCTACTCTTTGACTTGATCAACTCAAAAAAAGAAAAAAAAATTCCTTTTTGTTCCACAACTGAACAATACAATATGTTTTTAAAGTTGACTTAGTATAGTTTTCCTTTTGGATTTTGTATTCGTACAAATATACTACAGATAGTCAGATAGGTGGATGGGTTATGACTTTTGATGTGATGAGTGATTCCAAATGTTCTTTGAACCATGATGATGATTATATATGAGAGACTCTAACCTACACAGCCTCCTACTCTCTCTCTCTCACATCTCTTTTCTTTTTTCCTTTTTTTTCTTTCTACCTACACAATTTATTTTATCTTGCCGTAACATTTTCTGCTACCTATATACATGAGAAGTCTCCTTTTTTTCTGCTGTCACCTGACTACTGCTGACTTTGGACTATACAAACTAAAAAAAAACCAATTGAGTTTTGAATCTGGCGTCATGGAAAAAAAGTTGTCCATCAAGTTTTCCATATACGATATATATAAATGATTTTCATACTACAGAAATCTGTATAGTACAGATAAATCTGAGGCTCTGCAACTGTATACAATGTTGATGCATTTCCACTCGAATTTGTATTATAAGGTTGTCATCTCTTTTACTGATGGTATCTGTAGTTTTTAAATACTTTTTGTCAAGAGACAGAGAGATCCAGAGAAAAGAACTATGAAATGCCAGCCATATTTGCCATCATAAAACATATTTGTCATCGGGACATGTATACAGATATAAAAGATGAATATGTGGGTATGCAACTGTAGCTACGGAATTTAGTGTCGAAAAGGACAGATGTTCTTCTCTCTCTGTTGTTAAATGGAGCTGACAGTGCTGAGATGGCACTTTTGATAAACCGTAATCGTAATATTTACTATTTACTATTCGTCAAATATTCCCCATGCATTCACTATATATGCACATAGACGTTTTACGATTTACAACGGTTTTTCACTATTGTCATCTATATAGATTTGTGTGTGCAAAAGTCCGTGGAGAGAGAGAGAAAGGAAGAAAGAAGCTTAGAACTCCAAACAAATGATTAGAACACGTACATAGGTCGAGCGTTTGGGATTCATTCGAGATTTGCGTGTGCATTCTATTCCATACAAAATCTTTATACATTATGAAATCTCTCTCTCTCTCTCTTCACTATTCTATGGATATTCTATAGACGGCAAAGTACACATACCAGAGAAATTATATGGATATCCTTTTGCTATTACTTTTCGCTCCGACACACACACACAGAAACACACAATAATATTTCATGTGCTCGGATGTCGGTGATATTCTGCTCAAGTTCAGTACAAATATCCCAAAAGCATGATTCAAAACTTGTGTTCAAAAACTTTCAACTTGATTTCCATGAGTATTTGTGTAATGTCAAGTTGAACTGTCCTAAATTTCCCTGCTACTATTCATACATAAATTCAAATAGTCAAGCAGTCAAGTTGTAGTATGTATGTACTACGCAGATGATGATACTGTAAACACAATACAGAAAATTATAAAGTCAAATGAAAACAAACTGTCTTTCCATATGTGAGCTAATAAATTTATAGGTGATATAATAAAATATTGATATTATTGCTAGAAAATTGAGTTAGTCAGATGATAGTGTTAGTAGTAGTAGTTTTGGGTTCTGGGATTTACAGGATTTGGGGGGTTTTGGATTTTGAGTTTTTCTATAGGTCTCTCCACAATCGAGGAAAAGAAGGAGAGAGAAATGGAGAGAGAGAGAGAGAGAGGAGAGAGAGACTATTTACGATTAGTATTTTATTACATGGTGAGATTAGTTTTTGGAAAGGTTTATTCGTGCACAATGCAGAGTGTCTACACAGAGAAAGAGATAAAGAGGAAGAGAGAGAGAGGGGGAGAGGGAAAACGTGCAATTCACAATAATTCATTATTTCACAGGTACCTTGTAATTTTGAGGGCAGTTTTAGTCGGCTCTGTAATTCGTTTTACCGTGACTCGAACGGCGAACATCATGATTCCGGCTACTGTTAGAATTGGAATCATCGTTTATGAATTAGATAGACGGAAAGTTGTTTGGCACGAACGCTATCAAGTACAGCGACTACTAGAATTCGGATAGTCCAAAACCCGAGGACAATGCATCTCTTTTCTCTCTCTCTGACTCTGACTCTGACTCTTGTAAGTCTCATGTTCAAGAGTTGAGAGGCTGAGTGAGATGGAGGCTGACTCTGAATTTGAAACCGCTGTACAATGATAAGACTTCGTGCCAACTGAGAGGAGAGAGAGGAGAGAGAGGAGAAAAGAGAGAGAGAGAGAAGACCCAAGTTTTGAAGTTTTCTCTCTTTCCTTCTCCCTCTCTCTCTCTCTCTCTCTCTGTCTCTGTCTTTTTGGGTCTGGTTACATTTTGCCATTGCATTTTCCTTTTTGCTTGTACTCTTGTGTGCTATCACTTCCACTTCTACCACACCATCACCACGACCACCATTCAGTTTCGCGAGTAATCACCATAACAATGAATTATGTATGCAATATGACGCTTATACAACTTGCAACACTCAAACATCCTATACATCCAGTTTTCTTCCCTCTCACCACATCAAACACACACACACACACACACACACACACACACAGATAGACTCACCATGCTAGAAAAAGCTTTTTCAACATATACAGAAACTTGCTATTTTTTTATTCACAATTTCTCTCGACAACATGTCTGATGAAAATTGACACAACTTCTAACTTGCTTTTCTTTACGGTAGTTTTCGGGATGCGAGAGAGCGAGAGAGCAAGACGGAGTGTCAAAAAGGTCTTTTCTCTTTCTTCCTTTCTATATACAATATAACAAGAAAAAGGGAAAAGCTCATGTTCTTGAATGGCATGCATATGCATAGAGATGGACTAAAACTATATGTAGTCAAGCACAACTTCCCTTCAACATTCAAGTTCATCAAGGCAAATAATTATCAAGTTTAAAAGTTTTATATTTAGAATCATTGCAAGCTCTAAAGATTTATAGATATCATCATCCCCGACGACTGACGATATTTACGTTGAATTTTTTATTGCAAAATTCCTTAACCCAAAATACATAATACAATTGAATTGTTTTTTCCATCCAAATACAGTGTTTGAGTGTAAATTGTCTAAGAGAATAAAAACTATATTCCGTGCGGTGTACCTTCCGAAAATAAAATACAAAATGTATAGTTCATATAGTAAAAGAAAAAAGTTGCAACATGATGATGATGTTGAAACTTGAAGTTGAAATGGTGGAAAATTTTATTATTACACTGAACTTGAGTATATAAATTAGTAGTTGTTACATATTATATAAATTTGAGAAATGAGAATGCAAAATGAATAAAAAAAAATACGTGCACTGAAATCTGAAATGCGCTGCATTTCTCTACAATTATCGTACAAATACGTCAGTGCTCTTACAAAATTATTGTAATTGTATGCAAAGGCACACTCACACACACACACATACATACATATACACAACAACTACCAGGTTTCTACAAATGTAGCTGACGTGTTGGTGATATCCTATAGCAGAACATGAGCGCAACACACAATACCTTTAAGTAGGTGGTAAGAATAGAAATACACACACACTACAGATAAACAAATAAGCGTGACTTGAAATGCCGTAATTTCACTAGACTACATTATTCTAACGAATAATAAATTCATGGCAGCAACAACCGCGTGCTAAATTTAAATGTGTATATTATTATGTATTCCTCAGCAGAATAACTTCTATTTCTACTCCCCTTCTATACCATCCTCAAGTTACAGTTAAGGCAAGCGACAAGCATGGATTTTTGTTTTTTAAATATTCTAATTCTCTTTCCGTTTTATTCTTCTTCTTCTTCTTCTTATTTTATTTATTTCTCTCTCTCTCTCTCTCTCACTCTCCCCGTATTTTCATACATGATTCGTCACGCTTGTACATCTATTTTGTTTTGGTTCAAGTCGAAACAAATTTGCATCTACGTAAAGTCAGGTCACAAGTTTAAAATTGTTCCCCTTGTTCAGGGTTTCATTGTGTATACCTATACTATAGCAAATTGTTTGGACAAAATGACTAGAACCGCACCGCTAAAACAGACGCCAAAATTCCATGTCCATTTTTTCTCCAGAATGAAATTATATATAGTAGACACAAAGCTTCGAATGTATTTTGATTTAAATGTAGCAAAAGAAATAAATGGAATGGGATGGAAATGAAAACAAAAAACAAAAACAAAAACAAAAACAATATCAAGAGCAAGAGAAAGCTAAAATATCCCAAATGCGTATGCCAACAACAAAAAAATTAAGTCATGAGGAGATTAAAACCACGAGAGAGAGAGAGAGAGGAAAAAGGTACACACACCGTCTCTTTCTTGTGTGTGTATACAATTTATTTTATCCCAATGAGGGAAAACCCTTGACTAAATCTAGACTTCCTTCCGGCTACATATGTATATTATATCCATAGGTATATGAAGTATAAATATGTATGTATCATATGTAGTTGTATGTGCAATATATAGAAGAGTGAGTGTTTTCCATATATGAAATCTACATATAGGTACATATCTGTACATTTGTATAAGACTAACCTGGACTTGGACTGCATGAGCTCCACTCAAAAAGTCCTTATTTCTCTCTTCCCTCTTGTACTTGAAATATCAACGTAGGTACCCGTACGTTCAAAGTCGACAGAATAATAATAATAATAATAATACACACACACGTCAACAAAATACGAGTATGGAAGTTTACAAGAATAAGAGAGTGAGACAAGAAACGAGGATGGGATGGACACAAACAGACAGACTGGAGCGCTTTGAGCTTCTTCCACAAAATATATATTGAAAAGTGACGATGACAATATTTCCATGGAAAGTCAAAAATAAAGGGAGCTTTAAGGAGTACATAAAATCCAGTTCCACAATTTTTCACAGAGCACACATGACACATATATATATATATACCTATGTACAACTCTTTTGATTCGACCTTCACGTGAAATGAGAGTGGAGCCACACCAAAAACTATCTGTACTGGAACTGGAGCGGACCGTTTCATCGATGTCGTAAAAAAATCAGTTGAAAAAGTAAACGATAGGGAATGGAAAGAAAGACAGAGAGAGAGAGAGAGAGAAAGAGAAAGAGAGGAAAAAGGAAAACCAACGTCAGTAGAAAAACCGTTGTCTTGGAAACAACCAACGACCACCAAACACCAAACACTTTTGGAACTGAAACTGAAACTGAAAATATGATGATGCATTCTGTCTGTATGCTCTTTTGTACAATGTACATACGCATGTAAATACATTGTACATACGATAGATTTGAAATTCTATGTAAATCTCATTCAATGTATATCCCAGTTCATCCTTCCTGTTTACACATATATAGTCATTTCTACATGATAACGTTATGCATAACTCAAGTCGTGTCCATGTTCTCGCCCCGAAAACCCACAGTGATAAAATGTATCCAGGTAAAATGGAGCATTTTCAGTTTCAGGTATTATCCCATTATAGTGCATGGAAGGATTTCCTAAAAGTATTGTACATACTTATATATCTGTATTAAAATACTAGACCCGTATAATAAAAAGTGTCTACACAATATATACAGATATTTGTTTTGTACATCAATCTCACAGAGCATACACACGAAGGATAAGGATCACATGATGAAGTTTCCATGTATAAAGATTATTATATATTATAATTCCGAAACCGATCCGTCATGGTGTGACGTCGTTGACGGACTCGCTAGGGCTAGATGAAAATATATAATAATAAAATGTATCTGTCTATCCATATCCATCAACACAGACTACAGATACAGACTACTTATTCCATACTAATATATACCAACGAAGAAAAAAAGGCTTATTTCCCTGTCCAAATGTCTGTCTAGTCGAGTTGGAAACAAAGTTTTATTACAATTGAAAAATAAATTTTTTATTTTGACTAGGGTAATTTCCAAAACAAAAATTAAATTACGAATTACCTCACAAGATATTGCAATATTTGACGAGAGGGTGGTGTGCAGTCTTTTCCTTCTTCAGCTAATTTCTCAGCTCGATCAAATGTATCTTGTAAATTTTTCCGCATGGATATGAACGCGGACGGGTGACTGGATGGACTTAATACACTTGTATCCATCTTGACGTTTTAGAAAATAATAAGATAATATGTGTGTGCTCTGCGTACTGTAAAAACTGGTTTCACCGGCTATATAGTTCTTGTGTGTCTTTTGGCAATGTCACTCACAATGTATACAGAATATCCCTATATATAATCTTCTTCTTCTTCTTCTTCTTCTTCTTCTTCTTTGTCTTCTCTTCTACCACACCACACAACACTACTATACTCTCTTTCTCTCTCTCACTCCGTACTATGACTGCACGCTTTAATCCTGTATCAAATCCAATTAAATGAAATGATATCTATGTAGTCTAACGATATATACCGTAGTTGTTTTTCCTCGTCGTCGCTGTCTTCCTTCGCTGTATTTTCTAACCAAAAACACACACTCGCTCTCTCTCCGTCTCCGCACAAACACACACACACACGTAACAATTTTAATCTTTAATCTCGCTACACATTTATTAATTTATGTAACCACACGGCACGAGAATAAATTTGTGAACAATAAATCCCGTGCTCAAGTCTCTTCGTATTTCTCTAGATGAATATATCACACCATATATATTATTCTATTATGATGTAATATCAGAGAGAGAGAGAGATAGATAGAGAAAAGGAGGATGAAGAAGAGCTCAAAGATATCAAGTGAACCAGAGAAAGGGAGAGAGAGAAAGAGTGAGAAATGAGATAGGAATTAAAAGTTAATTATCTTTTTATAGAGTCACAAAGAAAAGACGAATAAAAATAAAATGTAATGTAATATAAACTTTTGGTATTTATTTAATTTATGATCTCTCTCTGTCAAACACAAATCTCCCCCGGTTGTTTGATCAATCGTGTCTGTGTGGGCCTTTTCTGTTTCTATTCACTATTGGATACAATTGATGAATGTATAGTTTAGTAGTAGAAAATTAAACTTTGTCATCAACGTCAACTTGAACTGGACACACTCTTGTCACTCACTCACTCGTTTGTATCTGCGCTGCTGTGATTGTATAGTTGCTCGTGTACTACCAAGATGATTTAAGATTTAAGATGATGACACAATGGAATAGGTCCCATAAGTATTAATACACATAATAACTGTATATATATATATGTCTACATGTATTTTGGTGTATACTCCTCACTACTCGCATGAATATAAAGAGTATTTATATGTATTTATGTATATAGAAATGATAATGAATGTACAAAGGCACATATATTATTAACTATTATTAATAACAAATAAATGAGTATTATTCTTATTCTGAGCCAGCCCACGATTTTCCGTCACAAATAATCACACACACACACTGACTGGGAATACTCCAATTCAAATGAGCAACAAAGACTTAAAACTAAACAATAGAATTTGGAGGGACAAAACTAGTCAAAGTAAAACAGCTGTATATGTTTGTGTGTGATGATCGCATTCTAGATGAAGACTGATTGCTAATATGAGTTTTTCATGGCTTTTAAAAGTGAAGGTCCCCTGGTCTGATACACAAAACTTTAATATTGTACTGTGTGTGAGTGTGAGTGTGAGTTTGTAGCAGTTAGTACACACACACACCATACTGGGTTGCTAGATAAGTAATAAGACTCATTATGATCCCAATACGCTACAAACTAAAAAGGAATTTTTTAAAAGGGGCATCCTTATGATCCTTATAACTTTCAAGGGATTCCTTCCACTGGTTAGGAAATGGCAGCAAAGTCAAAATGTGCAAAAACTGGTGATTTTCGTTTGCACTTTTTAAAAACTCAGCTCCCTGCCTTAATTTTTTCAAAAGTCTCTAAACCGTTCTTGTCATTTTGAGGTCGGATATTTCTACTACTTCTCGTTCAAAATGGGCGTTACTTCAAATATTGAGTGCAAAAACTGGAAAAATTGCAACAACTGGCAGCAATTTTCTCATTCTTATTCTTTGTTGGAATCTTTTTACTATATGGGTAAGCTCTAAAGAAAACGATCCACTCGCTACTTTCTAGATTCCGAGATATTTGAGTTTGGAGTTTTTTCTATGTTTGAATTTTCATAGAGAAATGTGACCCATTGAATGTAATTTAAATTGAAAGTCATCGAGTGACAATTTGAAGCGGATTATCACCACAGTTAATTAATGCGTTTTTTCTATAAAATTTTGAAAAAATTTCCTATTTTCAGTTATGGAAATCGATAGCCAATATTCTCTTACATAAGAATATGCAAAAAGGTAATTTTCCACATGTGGATTGTTTTCTGAAAAAGATACATATTATGTAAGAGTCGACCACTGGCAGTGGTCGACTGCTAATATTGACCAATCTTCGCAATTCTTTTCGGCTGATTTTTCTTCCGACATCATTCAAAATGCGATAAAACAAAATTCAAACTTTTTGGATTTTCAAAATTTCAGTGGACGTGTCCTACGTCCGTGCAGTGCAGGGTATTTCCTAACCAGTGGAAGGAATCCATTGAAACGTTGTGAGTACATCATTGTTATAAGTTTATAAGGATGCCTATTTAGTTTGTTCTTGTTCATCATTGAGATGATGAAGTGAGTTTCATTACTTATCTAGCATCCTGGTACATCACAACTACTTTGTGTAAAACGTGTGTCAGTTACTTGTCTTTTAACTTGGATATATAATATACTGATTGTCGAGTGCAGCCCCTCACAGCAGAAGGTATTCCCATGTACATACTAGTACACATTTAAAGACAACGTACAAAGTGTACAAACTGTATCAGCATTCAGCATATGTATATATAAGTATGTACTGAACACATTCATTCACCATGACTTGGGCATACATACGTACGTATGTACCTATTACCTATTACCTATATATCGATCTATAATACATATTTTGTGTATTTAAAATATCTCAGAAGTGACGAACAAACATCAACTAACTCGAATCCAGTGCATATGTATACAGTTGAACGAATGACTTTTATGAATAAAGAATATTAACCATGTACAATCAGTCAATCAGTACAATTCAGTACATATACTACAATACAATATAATATTAAAAATTTAAAAGCTTCACACATGTATTGTTATTGTATTGTATTGTGTGCATGCGATTCTCTCTCGGGAAAATCTACTTACTAATACATACATACGCTGATGTATATGCTCCACAATCAATATACATACACATGTGCCCTGTCGGTATCGTAAATTTGTTTATTTGTTAATTTATATATTCTGTATTTTTCAATAGGTATACATAAGTATGTATATTTTTGTATATTAACATTTGTAAGAGATTGTAGATATGTAGATTGCATACTTAACCTCATCATCAACCCGTATATTACATTACACATTACAACCATCTAGATGTACATTATTATTATTGTTATATAGGTATACTTATATAGTTCACTCCAACTGCTTGTCGTTTAGTCAAAAATGTTACCTTACAACAGGGCAGCTAGTTTAGTGACTTTTCTATTGTAACAACAATCATCATAATTATTAAATTTATTTTGTTTTTTAAACATTTCTATGTGCATCACACTCCTAACTATCATTACAATTAAAGGACATATAGAGAAATTGGAATTGGTGCATCAATTATACATTGTTGTTTTTTTATTTAACAATTCTATTGTACATTATTAAACTGGTATATATATATGTAGTCGAATAAATAAAGGAATTTTTGTTTCTTCAAATAATATATGTGTTTTGACTTTTCTCGATCGTCATCAATAAACTGATTGACGATTTACGCACATGGGTTAGGTATTTTTGTTTACATATGTTCCTTTCATTTTATTTTACTTATGTAATTACTAATACACTAATATGCACTATACAATTATCAAACATTATTTTATTTTGTGCGTAGGTATCAAAAGCCCCCCCTCCCCAAAGAAAAACGTTTACACATTTCGTTAGTGTAATCAATCGCAGTTTGGATTCTCACAATACGTTTGCTATCTGACTAGGAATGATTCAGTTAACTATAATCAACAAACTAGTCTCCTAGTTTTTGTACATAGGTATATTTGACATGGACATTTTATACTATATACTACATGACACACAGACGACAAGTAATTTTAAACTTGTTGTGAGAAAATATCACGTTCTTTACCACATTCATCATCAAATGTTGTCGCTGTCGTATTTCCTACATATGCACGCGTGGATTCGATAACACTTTATAGTTATGAGGCGCAGCAGAAAAAAAGATGTGAGTTTTTGACTGGGATCACGCGTCTATACATGTTTTACTACTAGATTAATTAATTAAATCTATACCATCATGGAAAATATTTTTCAGTGTAAACTGATCGCCTACCATCATAAATAAAACGATAGGAAAACAACAAAAAGTAGTTTATCAATTTCCTATTTGATAACTCACTGACTTGGCCAGTTTTTTCTTACTCTTAATTACGTTTTTTCCGTAGAATTTGAGACTCTGTCGAGACAAAAGAGATGAATAAATTCTTATGAAAAATATCGCTATATAGACAAAGAAACTTGAGAGTATAGTGTACGTAATTTAGTAATTTGAGAGATAATCGAATTTCCGGTCAATAATTCTCCTTGCTTTTGTGAGTAAATCGCAGATTTATATTTCTTTCTTTTCTCACTCCGATGACAAAGAAAACAAAAACATGTCACTATTCAGAATCAGAATTCAGAACTCCACCCAAATACATATAAAAAAACAAAAAGCTGTCTGCCGCATTTTTTTAATCCTGTTCAACGCGTAAAAAGTGTGAATTCTACGTGGGAAATGTAATAAAAATATTAAGGATTACATATTACATGCTGCATATGTTTAAGTGGAGCAACTTTTTGCTGTATCTATAAAATAAGGTTGAGCTGGAGGAAGATTAATTAAATGTGCAAGGAAATGAAAAATGATTAATAAAAATCAATGTAACTTAATCGACAATATAATTAAATAATGTATAACAGCCTATCGATCATTTTGATTGTTCAAAACATTATATTTTACATACATCTGTACTGTACACATTGTGTATGCGAGTACTAGATTTTTTGGACGGGTGCTGCAGATGAGAAATAATCAGTGAGCTCTCTTTTGTATGTGCTCGTAGACTCTGAGCAGTTTTTCTACTTTAAGGATTGCCATTAGCTAATAGAAACTGACATAAAAACATACACAGATACACGTAGAGTTCTATAGGGACGTAATAATTGAGTTAATGATAACAATAATACTAGCTAATTTTTGTCTGCACACACATAACATAAACTGTACGTGGATACATGTGAGTGTGTGTATGTGTATACTTGATTTAAAATGCAGGAGAGAGACAGTTCCTACCCATTTAGCATTGGAAATTAATACAAAAGTCAACTATTCAAACTTCCTAACACATGATGAAATCTATACATTTACAAGATGAAATTGATGAATAACGTCCATCCGCACAGCAAGCAATCAAATACAACACCAAAACTGACACTAAACAGGATTCAGAAAACCTAGACACGTCATTGGAAATTGTACATTGTAAATGGTGAACTCACTCCACTCCACTCACTACATTATGAATATAGCTTTTGATGCCTTCAGGTTACTTTATTTCATAATTGAATTAAATTTACTGAATGCTTTGAGTTATATGAGAGAAGGAGAAGCTTTTTACACGTATATCTATATACACACACAAACACATGGAGATTGGTAGACTCTTGCTTGATGTGTGGATGATTATGATTAAATACGTGCAAACTGGATGATCAAATTAATATAAATGTATAATAATATGTGATGTGTGTATAGTAAGGTAAGTTAAGTTAGCCATAGTAAGTTAGCCGGAAATTGGTTCTTTCATATATTTGGTGTGTACATTATGCCGTTTAAATTTACTTGTGCAGTATCCATATCACATCCCATTACATGTACATACTACATACATATTGCATATGTACACTGTATATACACTTGTACAGAGTATTTTGTAGACTGTGGTGTGGTTGACATATATTTTGCGACGCTCTCATCTATGAAATGTATTGCATATATGTATCCACCGTCGTCCTCTCTTTCTATCTCTCCTGACTTTTGAGGGAGAAAGGGACTTTCAAAGTAAAATAATTATGATAATTTAAATGCTAAATGGTCTATGCATAAAGTTAAACGTGAGTACACACATAAAGCACTCATCGTCAGTCTAGTGCTCATTGTTGGTATAGTATATTTGCATACAGGTAGAAATGTATAAAATGATATAAGATTATAAGAGGACACACCGTATCAGAATATATCACCGTGTCGAACAAATGGAAATTAATGTGGTCTGCGGATTCACACATGGTGAATTCCTGAAATATTCGACCTACATGCATTTTACCATCACCAAAATTACTGTACACAGTAAAATATAGACTTTACTGTCTTGTACATTTTCAAGCAAATCCACACACACACAGTCGGTGTGTGAATTCCCTTTCTACATTTCCCCCCAAATTTAATGATTTGTATTTAATGGTCGAGTTTGGAGTTGAACATTTCTTGATGTATTTCCCGAATTCATACAGAGGGTGAAGTCAGAAAATTCACTGTTTAAGCCTTGTACGAAAGCATTTTAAAGTCCCATCTCTTTCCACTAAATACAATAGGACTTTTGAGACATGAATATTTTGGAATTATCTTGCAGTTTCCTTGAATTCACAAAACATATGTAAATATCGTATAATGGTACATATTTATATACATATGTATGTATGAAGAATTGAAGATCATTCATACTACCGCGTTCCAGCCCTCACATTTTCTCTGGGAATAAAGATAACGAAACTAAATTTAAGACAGAGATGATTCACTGTAATGTCTAATTTGTCACACTAAATATGTTTAGGAATACCGATGTATATGAAGTGCTATAAAAGAGTGAGTATTCTCTATACTCTATCTATACCATATCTAACAAAGTCAACATGGAAATATCTACATACAACTCTTGTAGTACTTGTAGAATGCAAATCCTTCATTTGCATTCCTTTCTTATTCTGGTCCTTTAAATTTCATATTAGAATCGGGGGAAAAGAAATTGTCCTACTAGAAATTTTAGTGCTTTCCACTGAAAATTTCCTTCACAGTGCAAGTATTTGATTTTCTCACTGTATGTCAATCTTTCCCAAGTTGATAATAAATAAAATCTAGAGTTCTATAGATAGACACAATGAAAGCGCCTCCAATCAGTTTTTTTTTATTATTATTCGGAGATTTTGGCTGTGAGATTTGACAAAGTGAAAGGTTTGCATTTTGTAATATTGCTATTGCAATTTTTTGAAGTAAAAAAAAAAACAGTCCAAAGTTCATGGATTGAAGTGTGTATTTTTTTTTACAGATATTGTAGAAAGAAAACCCGTGGAAAAATCCACACAGATCCATATAAAAAACGGTTCAATTGTTCAATATCCCTAGTTATAGCTTTTCTACGTGTTTCCAACACAAATACGAGTCAGATTTTGACAAAGACTCTCCATCAATCCCCCATACTCCCCGCTGAATATGAATATTACAGTAGAGTATAGGTAATTTGAGTATTCTCTCTCTCTCTCTCACACACACACACACACACACGTTTTCTAGACCAGACCACCACGGGTATAATATTATGCAAATAAAATGCCAACTTCATCATGTCTGATATCACAAAATCATCATTCATATCTTGTGTCACGTCTGTATGCATGTGTAATCTTTGTGCGCACACTGTCACATCCGACACATATACGTAGGTATATATATATATAAATACAGATATATTTCTCCAGTATTCCACACTCTGACTGTGGTCCTATAATGACGAGAAGAGAACGGCATTTCATAGAAATTATTTTTCTGTTTCAGACACACACAAAAAGATATTCTGTGGCATAGATTTTTTCTGCATGTACATTTTGCTCCGTATATATACTCATTTAATGTACTCGTAATAATAACGTTTCCCTCATCCCTATATCTTACATATCTATCTATACTACTGGTGACTATGTCACCAGTCTATGCTTACGCTTGACACAAGCCTGTTTGTCCCATAATGTCCTCTAATACGATGCTATATATGATAATAATATTATTCAAATATTATACTGAGTAGAGAAAGAAAAACAGCAAGAGGGATCATTGTCTCGTAATCTAATTTAAGAACATCTTTTTACTCTCCCAGCACCACACCAAACCAAACCAAACCATCACACACACACACAATTTCAACTTTTGGACTTGGAGTTTTTCTTGTTCAATATATCTATACATATATATATATAATTATATAGGTATATGTAAAGACAGACTTTTGTGAAAATTTTATTTTTGATTCAATGTCACTTGATGATCCATTGGAATGGATAGAAAACCATATTGATAGGATAAGTTGTCCGTATACATAATAAGATATTGTGGATAAGTATTTGAACCTAGTGTCATCGTCTGTTGTGTATATATAGTTTTAGTTTATCTGGAAGTATAAAATAAATGGGGGCTTACTAGGTCTCTAGTTCAAGGATTCTTCTTCTGCTCTTTTGGCCATGTTTACTCAGCAAGTCCTAATACACTGTTTATCGAATAGGAAGACTACTTTGAGCTGTACATTTCATTTCATATATATATGCATTAAATAACTAACTACATAATCTATTGATATTTTCCGTATCATCGAGAGGCTATGGACTATGTATTGATATCCCTCCGGGTGTGCCTTTACTTTTCCCTGCATACAATTTAACAATAATTGATGCATATATAATATCTGTTCTCGTGTGAATGAATGTGTATTTATTTGTGTATCGTATCTCCATTTGAATTGTCACTTCATTAACTTGTAGACAATTAAGTTAAATGTATGGACGATATCTGTACAATACAAATACGGACGAACAAATCAAGGAGGAACGATATAGAATATAGAGAGGTTAAGAATGGGAAATTAATTTTGAATTCAACGTGAAATCGAGAGAGAGAAATAAGAGAGAGAGAGAGAGGGGAAAATGTGCATAGGTAAATACGATTTTAGTATGTATTCCAATCTTGGGGAAATGATTATACAGGATGTATAAACTATAATAAGTAATAGTATTCGTGAATCTGTATAAAATGTAATGTGTGAGAGTGAGAACAAGCCACAGACTTCCTCACCTCATATTTTACAGAGGAGAGCAATTTAATTTTTTTCAAAAGTCTAATGTCAATTTTTCAAAGTGAATTTAACTAAGGAGGAAAGAAAATCTGACCTCCACAACTTTGGCTCTTATATACAAAGATAATTTTTGCCATTTCGAACGCTCCACATTTACTATATAGTCGGATCATACATTTTATATTTTATATTTAAAATCCAACAAATGTATTAAAATGAATGAATTCCCCCTTTCCTTTTCTCATTAACTGCGTACATTTCTCAGAGGTTATTTTTTTATGTCCCGCAGTGATTACATAGAATAAAATTAATTCAATGTATTTTTGTATTCTATTTTTCAGTGACGGAAGGCTATTATTATGACATCAAAGGCTAATATAAAGCAAAAGAAATTTCTCTGAGAACATCTTTTTATGCTGGCCAAAGTTCATTAACGTTTTATTACAATAAAATGAGATTAATCTTAACTGATTAAATGTAGTTATTAAAACGACATGAGACAGCGAGAGATTTGTATGAAGATATATTAACTAATTCTTTCACATTTAAAGTTTTGAGTGATCGAGAACTTTCAAATCCGACTCTTGCAAAAACAATTTACTTTTTTTTTAATTTATAGAAATATGCAATAATCTGTCTGGGTAGAGTTTGGAATACAATTTAGAAAGAAACGTTATTCTAAATGATAGTGCACGTAATAGGAAGATTATGCAAGTGTGAGATTATGAATGATGATTTATTTTTTGCTGTTGTTTTTGGTCGTGCAATACTTTGCTTTTCTAATTATAGACAAGATGAATATGACAAAGAGAGATATGGAGAGAGAGAGAGAGTGTGTGTGTATCTTGTTGGAGCAATATTATTATTAATAATGATAATAATATAATGCACAAGATTATCGAAGGAATTTAAATGGAGCCTTCATCTGCCAATTGAAAGTAATTTGATTGAGGCCATGGTCGTCCAATTTGCATAATTCGCCGCACGCATTTCACTTGTACTCACCTTAATACAACAGGATCAATCACACCTCACACCGGAAATGGATCTGATATTATTTATATGTGGAAATGACTACTTCCTATCCTATCCTATCCTATCCTGAAGGATGTAAGGCCAAGGAAGCAGGGGAGAGAGAGAGAGAGAAAAACGATTTAAACTACAGTGTGATTTAACATTGTATCTCTTATTATACTTTTGTTTTTCATCATGACTCACTCCATCCTCTGGTATCATAATAATAATAATAACAATAATAATAATAATGCAACCATATATATACAACCAATAGTAGATTACATCTTGTACGTATTATTTTTTCAATGTATTGTCCGTGTGGTCAAGTTGTTGTGGATGAGAGTACAAGAGAGAGAGAGAGAGAGAGAGAGAGAGGAACATAAAAGATAAACAGCTAAGTAGTTCCTCAATCTTCATTTCAATTTCAATTCAAATACGAGGTTATTAGCACAGAAAACAATTTCTAAGGTAAGGTAAGGCTTGTAGTATTGTTAACCACTTATAATTATGACTGTTGTACATGCTTAATGTTAAATAGAAAAAGTGTAACTTATAAATGTTCAAATGCATACGATGATAAATCAAACCAAGAAAAAAAGCCCATGCATATTCTTTTCAGTTGCTCCATGCAAAAAATATTATTAGGTATATTATTATTATTATTATGAATAAAATGGGATATGTATAGCTTGAGAAATATTATGAATTTATTATAAGTTCAAATGAAAGAGTTGAAAGCGATAACGTAAATAAATAAATCACATAAATCTGCATAATTTATGCATCAGGGGTACATTTGCAAAACACTTCTCTGCTTCTGTCTCTGTTTCTGTTTCTGTTTCTATCTGTATGTTTTTCTTCACACACTGAACGGAATTCTCAAGTATCTCAAGCAGGTACATGTTTTTTTTTGCCTGTGTACTCTTTTTCTTGACCGGATGTAGATTAGTTTTTAATTTTGTTCTTTTTCCCATTCTACCGCTTCCTCACACCAAAAACAACACTCATGTTTACATTTTTTTCCCCCCACGTCCACATCCAAATTTATACATACCTAAATAGTTCTTGTATAGAGAGATTTCTGAATTCTGACGAGGAGAAAGATAAAAAAAAAAAAAGGGACGTTCATGATGATGATGATGAGACGGTGAGCCTCGGGGAAAAAAATGACACTGAACTCGAGTGCAAAAATAAAAAGAGAATAATATAGTATTCACGAATTCAGAATTGTCCTGGTTTTTTCCTTCCACGCTTTTTCTCTTTCTCACTCCTCGCTCTCTTATTCCGCCGTCGTTCTTTTTCCTAACTATCGTTCATTGTTTCTAGTATGGACGTGTATAGGTGTGTACTTTTGGACAGTATTATTTTATTATTGTTCATATAGGTATAGAATAGAGTATAGATCCTCGTCTTCGTCTTTGTCTTACGTCGTCTTTTTCGTCGTCAACTTGGACGAAAGAACAATAATGGCAAAAAGTAATAACAACAAACACTGATGTAGACACGCTAATAGGATTTTGAGCCTACCATCAGACTTTTTTGCTTCTTTAATAATAATAATAATAATAATAAAGAGAATAAGTATAACTATACACGAAAAAGGCCAAGAAGAAGAAGAAGACGAAGAAGAAGAAGATGAAGACGACGACGACGACGACGAGGACGAGGACGGCAAAGACGATGGAAATAATAATGGAGAAACAGAGAGAAACAGAGAAGGGAAAGCTTTCAATGATGACAATAATACAGAGGAGAAACGGCTGTATGTGAATTTCAGCCGAGTCCGTAGGTGTACTTATGGTGATTGTGTTGATATAGTGGTACTGGTGATGACTGTGTACAGGTGAACCCACAAAATGTAAACAGACACCATAATAAAATACGATATATACAGTACAGGTGAATACACACACGTAAAATGTGAGTGAACACTTGTACAAGTTTTAGTACTATGATATATATACGATGTACGATCTGTATATATATAGGAATGAATGTATAGGAGCAAGTTGAAATTATACTCACATCACAAGATCCAACACCAACGACTCCAAAACAAATTAGGACTTGGCCCAACTATGAACTGTACGGATATCGTATATGTGTGTGTTTAGTATTTGAGTATTGAGTATTGAGGATGAGGATGATGAACACAAAGAAAGAAATAGAGAAAGAGAGAAAAGACAATGACAAAAATACACACACACACGAAAACACTTCCACACACGTGTAAACAGACAGAGGCACAAGTGTAGAGATGGAATCCACTTTGATATGCTAAATACGGCTTTACAACTACTCTTTCAATATTTGATCATTCTGTGACCACAACTGAAGCTCAAGCATCATGTCCTTTTTTCTGTATTCGGTACACGACGAAGGAAGAGAGTTGAAAAAAAAAATATATATGGTTAATTTCAGGTCATCATCATTTTGTGTAAGGCGAAGTGATGATGAATTGCACACTCTGAGCATCTAGATAAATGCAGAAAATAATCAGAAACGCTCCCAGACCAATTGCCAATCGTATTACAAGCTTATACATATTTATATACATACAGACAAACACACAGTCAGATAGATAGATATCGCTCCATAAGAGTTTCTTTGCATGCTTCTCGTGCGTGTGCATCTCTCTCTCTCTCTCTCTCTCTCCTTTCTATCGCTTTGCACTCGTCTTCTTTCTTCGCATCACATCATCATCAACATCATCGTTGTCTTGTTCGTCATCGTCATCATCCAACATACATGAATACAAATGTGTATCACATTTGCTCTTATTTGAGAATTCGTTAGTTATCGTATATATTCCAGTTTGGCTAGGTATGATATGATATTTTTTTTTTGCAGTGAACTATGATCTTTAAAATACATGTACGCAACGAAACGAAACAGCGAAACGAAAAAGGATCCCTCGTACTGACATATGGACACATGTAACATGAATCTAATGAATGTTCTGTATTTGTATGTATACATCTATGTATAAACATGCAGACACAAAGTGTAAAGTTCAGTGTCTTAACTATTCAACAACCAACCAAACGAAACATGTATACAACGACCAAAGGAAAAAGTGTCTTTGTGAATCTCTGTACACATATTTCTATCTGACTCACCTTCATCATCATCACACATTACTCACAATGATTTCATGGAATAAAACAAAATGCTGGCTCTGCTCTTTAACTTGACTGTAACGACGACTACATATCGTACTTGTACAGGTCCTCACTTATCGTTAGCTTGGATTCCAGGAAATATCGTAGAGTACCTTTTACATAATCCTTTCAATTGAATCGTACATACATCCCTCTTTTGCCCGTGTTATATGTCCTTATACATATTTCGTCCGTTCGTCATTCTACTATCCTCCTTCCTATTTTTAGCACCAACCTCCGTCAACAATCCTCAATGCCTTTTTTTCCATACATTTCTCCAGTACAATCCAGTCCTTTTTTACTTAAAAAGGTCAGAGCTCATGTAACTCGATTCACGACAAAAAATCGTATATATAGATACAATATATGTATAGATACTTTAGATACAGACTAAAATTATAAAGTATAAAGTACCAATATCAACAATATTGAATATTGTGTACATATGTACATATATCTTTTAACCCAATTTAATTTTTAAACATTTTCTGAAGGAAAAAACAAAAGAAAATCCATATGTTTGCCGTGAATAAATCGGGGTATATGTTGACACAGGTGATGAATTGGTTTTTTTTTTGTTGCCAGCTCGTCAGCCATTCACACTTGAATGAATGTTTGTTTTCCCTTTTTGGGAAGAATTTCCCCCTTTTCTATACATATAGTGTTGTATGTAGTGGAAGGGAAAGGGACGACGGATGAAGAAAAAGGAGAGTGAAATAAAATCATGAGATTTTCTTATTCTTGGTCTTGTTGAAAACTTCAGGTTTGATTAGAGTTTCTATTTTAATGTGCTGAATTTGAAATTCCTAGAGTACTTACGTATGCATATTGAGAGTATATCTAGAAATAATATTATTATAGACGGACGACGACACGAGAATCTCTCTTTCTCTCTCTTTCTCTCTCTTTCTCTGTATATATTTATGGATATCTGTAGTGAGAGTGAGAGTGTGAGTGTGCGCGTTGTAAATACAATTTTGCAATCTTCTGAAATCCGGGAAGCCCATAGGGAAAATTACATAGGAGAAGCCGACTTTTAGAGAGCAATAAAAATCTTTGTAAAACCTACCGAACCAATCTCAAAACTTTTCTTCGTGAGAAAACTACAATTGCTCTATGAATGAAATGACTTTTTATATGTACATATATACAGATAGACACAGGACACATACATATAGACTCCCTATGTACATACATATATAATATCGTATAATATAGGTACCTATATGTCAGGCACGCAGGGAGAGGAACAAGTAAAAAGTAAAAGAGAGAAAGAGAAGAAGAATTGTGTGGACCCGTCCACGAGGAGAAAGAAAAAGAGGTGAAACACTGAATTGTTTAACATGAACATTCAAAAGATTTACTAATTTAAATTCACGGAAGACTCATCGCGACCCTTGAATTAAACAAAGGAAAAACTTGACTTTCTTTACATTCCGTCATTTCATATTGTAGGAACGTAGCACTCATATACATATACGATACGATAACACTGATTCCGCTCCAAGTTCACAGATTTTAGGTAGAGACCTTTTACTCTATAAAACTATACACACATTCAATAGGAATTGAGTTTCCATTTTCCATACAGAAAAACATCTCTACATACCTACATATTATGTTACATGTGGTAAAACTCGCACGGAAAAATACTCGACTTGAAATTTACACTCGTTTTCCTCATGATAAGGAGAGTCCGTCTTTATAAATCTAAAAATATTATATGTATCTATATAAATTAAAAAGCAGATAACCATTTTTGAAGTACAGTTTTTTTTATTTATTCTAAAGTCATTGGCACATGTAAAAAGGTTAATTTTATTCTCCAAAGTTTCTTTTTTTTTTTTTTGGATCCTGAAAGTAAGTATAACTTGGCAATTAGTTATTTCACTACAGTCCATCATAATTGGAATTCATTTTTCTACGACTTGCATCGTTAAACAAAACGTCCCAATTATATGTATGAAATGGAAATTCAATGAATTGAAGTAAATGTGTTTGTATGTGGAGTTGGTAAAAATGTGTGTGGATGAATGGACATGTTATAGAGATGGTAGATAAAAGCGAGTGAGTTGGACATTTTTTGTTTGCTTGGACAAACGATAATCAAGTAAATGAGTAACAAAGGATGGACTCATTCGTATATATATATATTTCAATGTGTTGTTTTCATAGAGGAAACTTGCGTGAAGGATTTTTTTTGAGACTCTCTCTATTCTCATGGACGACAGTGTAGCGAGTTGCTTTCTGCCTCGGTGACTTTCCATCCGTTATCCCTCCTTTCTTTGCACATTCATTTATTTTGGTTGCACTTGCTCGGGGTACGAGATTACCATCAACGATTCGGGCCGCTCGTCCTCGCATAAATGTCCGAGTACTCGTCGATTCCCTGGTCATATTATTACTACGACCAGAGTAGTTGTTGTGGAGTTGGTACGACGAAGCAATGGACGTGGTTGATGAAGTTGATGACTGCACTTCGGAACGATTGTGGTGATGCTGTTGTTGTTGATGATGATGATGATGATGGTGGTGGTGACTGGAAAATAGTCCTGGGAATCTCTCAGCATTCCCAATCTAAATTAAATTAAAGGTCAATTCAATTAATCGCATCGCATCATCATATCAAATCGCGTATATATACGGACTTTAATCACATCACACGGTAGAGTAGTGTACTCACAGAAACTCACCACATTTAGACAAATCACTCACAACAAATTTATCGTTAACATGCTACATGAACTATTAATATATTTTCCATCTCTTTATGAAAGGATTTAATTGATGACAAAACGAGTTTATTTTTATCAGTCATTCTTGTTTGTCAAATTTCAAGTGCTCTGAACCAACCATCATACCTTAAAATGCAATCGATTGATGAAGAAAAGACTTTTCCAACTCAGATAGTCTGCTTGATGTTTCGTCTCAAGTGCTGATGCATCAAGTCCACTATCAAAATATTACGATTCATTTTAATTCAACATTTCACTTTGATTAAAGTATATACTTTTATCACTCAACTCCAACCATAAACACATTGAAAATCGCGGATGATCAAACTGGATTTAGCGAGAGAGAGAGAGTGAGAGAGAGAGTGAGAGTTAAGAAAAAGAACGCCAAAGAAAACTTACCCATATTGATAATAGAATTTTTTCCACAATTCATCACTCTTTGAAATTTTAGCAAATTTCGAGCAGACGGGTGCAATGGATTTCAAGTTCTCAATGCCCACATATTGGAATATTCTAGCGAGGAGATGATTGGGTAAATGCATTATTTTATCCACAATCCCACGGCTTAATCCTACAATGTAGTCCACACATTCCTTTCCAAAGATACGATTGACCTCAGACGGAATCCGGACATCCTTCTCAAAACTATCCAGTGGAATCTTTAATTCAATTGGAACTGAGCGAGGTCCATGTGTAATTTTCCATTGCGTTAGAGCCACCTAAAAGTTTTCATTTCCATCATATAATATATAATAATATAGTTAGCTTGAGAAGACAACTCAAATAAATAATCTCCACACATCTCCAAACACAAACACCACCACAAGCAATACACACCTGTGCTACTATACCTGATCTACCTCTTAACATGAGTCACCAGTGAGCACAGGAAGGACTTTTGTTTCATGGGTACATTCACTATCTGTATATAACTTACTTATTATTGTTCAATCAAATCATTCACAGAGTGTGTGTCATGACATGTTGTTTCCATTCTAGATTCTTAGCAATGAGTTTTTTTTCTTCACCAATCCAATAGTTATACATAACATTAGATTATAAATAAAATAAAAATGGTTCCGGATATGAAGGTCAATCTAAATTACATGCAATATCCTATGAGCTATGAACTACATGGAGAGGAGAAGGAAGAAGAAGGAAAGTAGTTGATTCATATACATCATTCATTATCTATGACTTTTTATGAACTTATCAAAGAAAAAAATGGGATTACCAATTCTTGTAATTGGTAATATATTGGACGGAGTAAGAGGTCAATTTTAATATTGCTAACGTACGATATATGTAAATATATATATATATTATTTTAAAAAAAGGGTTGTTTCATTACTGACCTCACTTTTTGTTACGTAGATTCGGTAGTAGTCTCTTGAGGGTGATGGAGCCACAGCAGCCAGATCCAAATATGGAGTTTTGCTCGTATTAGAATCCGTATCACCAAAGACACCCATTGTCTTATTGTACTCCAAAATATCTTTTGCCTTACTCAATCTATTCACACTCATATCATTTGATTTTTTCATTGCGAATTCCTGTTTTTATTTTTTTTCTTCAAAAAAAAAAAGTGAATGAAGAGAAGAAGAGGAAGAAGAAGAAGAGAATATAAAAGAGGGAGGGGGGGGGGAGAGAATAAGAATAAAAAAAAGTAGACAATGCTTTACTCGGCTGCATAAACTAATTTGACACTCGAACGAACTCTACTGCTGTGTTCTCTCCTCGCTTTTTGCTTTGTATTCTGTATTCAGGGTGTTCCACTACTATTTGCTATTCTATTCCAGATCCCTAGCAAGTCAATTAGTAAGGATATATAGGATTCCTTATTCTTAGTGTAGTCCGTATATTATGTAGTGAAAAGTTTTCAGTTAACTAGTAACTGAAATCTCATCCTATCACATCAGCATGCAGCATTCAGCGTGCAAGAATCATCATCGCAATCGGAAGGAGAAGAAGAAAGAAGAAAGTTGTCCTACATAATAAATACATTGCATTGCATTGTGAGAAGACTACGAATTCGAATGCAATGCTTTCACAAAACAGACTCTCCTCCTTCTCCCCTGCCTTCGTTTCTATCTCATCCCTAAAACTATATACACAAAAATATTAATATTAACATTTACCTTTCCTCGGCGCGCTACCATGACATTTTCGACTTCACATTCTACAAAAATATATATAAATATCTGTATTATAGGCATTTTAATTATTAATTTGCTTTTCTTTGAAAAAGCATGTTTGAATTAAATCTCTAGAGTCCATATCATATACCTCAACTTTGTCTTTAATTATTAATTATTTATTGAAAGGAGACACAATGCCTTTGTGATTTCATTTTAATGTACAAAAGTGGAAGGAAATTTTAAATTTCATATTGTAAAACGAGGAGGTGGAGCAATTTTATTCATCTATAAAAAAAATCTCACAGCAGGATTTTTATACACTTTTTTTTTATACTTTTACTCAGAGTATTTTTGACCCAGAAAATTGTTACTGCACAAAATAAAGTTGGTTTATGTATGTAATGTAACTTTTCTCCCCTTATATACGATACGTATACAGAATGAAATTTTTTTCCTTTTGCAAAGAATAATAAAAAATTGATTGGACAGAGACGGAAACTAAATAAAAAAAAATCCTTTATACAATAAAATGATATATGTATCGTACGTACATAAATTATATAGAAAATATATATGATAGTAGACAAGGCATCCACACAGATGTACATTAAATTGTAGGACATTTAGATCTAGATCAAAAATACTTAACAATACTAACAATTCACCACGCACAGTATCTTCAATAAAAAAAAGTGTACAGAGTTCGTAAGTCAGACAATGAAGCATAGAGATTTTCTTCGTAAAAAATGTAGACATACATACTCATGTATGTATGTACGTATATAGAAGAAAATTGTAGAGAGAAGGAGAGAAAGAAATTGCAGTTGATTGTAAATTCGGCTTGCAACCTAAACAATCTACCTTTCTGTCCACGTTCATTCATTCACACATGTACGTCGGTTGACTGAATTATTGAGCACGAGAATAATAATGTACAAGCGTTGACCGCATAAGTAAAGACTTTCTCTCTCTCTCTCTCTCTCTCTCTCTCTCTCTCGTTTCCCACATTGAAAGGAATTGAATTTATGTTTCGTTCCCCATATATATATATAATACACAGAGCTCTGTATTTTGAACAAAAAAAAAAATATGTACATAAACTTATTATATATTTATCACTAGATTTTTCTTCGATTTGGGACATGTGGACGACGTGTCATTCGGGAAAAAGTGGATGACAGGAGAGATGGGATAGGAGTGGAGTAGGGCGATTTGGACGTTTTGAGTCGAGAAATAATGTCATCAATGAGTTGGTCTCGGTAGCGTTCTTCTAGTTTTTTCATATCCTTTGGTGAGAAAAAATGTACTTCCACCTTTGGAGGAGGTTGTTGGTAGTGAATCATTCTCCCTGATGGCTCCGGCTTTCGGACATTATCTGAGTATTCTTTTGGCATTTTCACGGGCTGTTCCCGATTGTATAAAGATGAAATCCCTGATTTTTCTTCTTCCTCCACCTCTTCCTCCTCCTCCTCTTTCACTTCACGAGTTCCGGCTGCGGTAGGAATGGAAGAAGAGGAGACGACGACGGGAGAAGCAGAAGCATCGTCCATTCCAACCATGGATAAGGAGATGGGAATTGTATATGTCGTGTCGATATGAGGTTCTGCCATGTCATCACTATACAAAATTTATATATATAACATATATCACATCATGTATCCTCTACCAACATTTATTTTTGAAACATCAAAGTACCGGAAATACACATGTACGTACATCATGGACAAGATAGATTCTCTTTCATTTTTTTTGACATACCTTACTGACAAACACACACAAATGACGTAACATGAAAGTTTTTTTTTTTTTTTTTTCAGTTTTTAAAATTAATTGCATAACCGGAAAACGTTAAATTTTCAGTTCCTCGTTAGAACAGATAAAAGTCCCAAAGGAATTGTGTAAGAAGAATACGAAAATTTGTTGTGGAACTCATTAATAATTATAATTTTTCTCCAGGAACAATGTTTGTTTGAAAAAAAAAAAACCATCATTTGATATGTGAGGAAGTGAAACAATCCTTGCCTGGAATACTGAGAGCGGCTGTCATCTGAAAAAAATCTATCATTAGAAGGGAGATAACCGTCCGGGATGGAAATCCCACGTGAGTCCAGATTATTGAAAACGAGCCTTGTCCACTGAAGAGCTCCACTCGGAATTATCCCACCCTGAGAAGGAGTCAAATCTTCTCGAAAAACTTGTCTTCTCCTTTTCTGGCCTCCCCATTCTTCTTCTTCTTCACTTTCCTCCTCTTGACGCTGCGTCATTATTGAAAAATACCGTCAAATGTTGTTATTGTTATTGTTTATATTTTGGAAACTATCGTATAAATAATTTGCCCTACACACTTTTCGAATTCTTACGGATATACGATATATCTGTATTTTGCTCTATTTTTCGCTGAATAAAAATACACGTCATTTTTTGTATTTTATTTTATAAATAAATAAATCGACCAGGAGATTTGTTAAACTTTTACTTTTTCAAGGAAGAGGAAGAGTAATCCAAGACGAGAGATAGAGATAGAGAGTTTTTTTGGGGGGGGCTTTACATTCAAACTCATTGCAAAGTGTAAATAAGAATCGTGTACCTAAAAAAATTACCCACATTTCATACAGAGTTGATGTTACATTACATTACTATGTCTCACATCTTCCTGACCTACTTTCATCATTTAAACCAATCTAAGTGATGGACTTAAACATGAATTATTCGTCAAAGGCTTGGAATTACAATGGGCTGGTGAAAGTGATAAAAAACGAGAGCAATATCGGCTATTCTTGTTCACATTGGCGTACTCATCAGCCCCTCCTCTCCTCCCTCCCCATTTCAGAGTTTCACTGTCTGAACGTGAAAACTATTACACACCATTTCCCCGTCTCCTCTTTTGGTCCGAGAGTCTGCAAAGTAATTTTCTCTGAGGAAAACTCTAAACTTTGGCCCTGTTCAAAGGATAGTAGTCCAATTTATATATACATACACAACACACTAATACCACACAGATATCGTATAAGCGTAGAGATATAAAAGGAACAGAGTACCAAAAAAAAAATCCTTCAACAAAAAAAAAACTGACTTGGGAGTATTGGAGGAGAGTGAAGAGTACTTTTGACTATACGATAGTGATGTTCAATTACTAGAAATATCTGTGTATTCCAAATGTAACTATGTTTGAACGTACTCTGTGGAGAGGAGAAGAAGAAGAATCCGATGAATCCGATTTCACCATGGTAGTACACACAATTGTCGACACGATGAGAAGAAGGCAAGGATGAAAATTAGGTGAAAGCTTCATGTTGTAACGATCCACATGCACATCCTTACACTTACACTCACACTCACACTCACTCACACTCACACTCACTCACACACACACTCACACTCACACACAAGAACAAGAACAAGGCGAATCGGGAGGATTTCGGATGAAAAGAATATCCAAAAGGTTTCGAGAAAAAAAAAAGGAGAGAAGACAGACGAAAAAGTCCAAGTTCACTTTCAATCAAGGAAACTATTAAAAAAAGGACAGAGTAGAAGAATATCAAATAAAATAAAAATAAACTTGGGTTGGTTGGTGGGCAATGTGAACTTTGTGACTGATGGTCTACACGGGCGACACACAGTTGGATTTAACACAGAGAGGAGATGGAAGCTCATTTGTAGCTAATTGAAAGGAATTAAACCGTGACCTCACACGATCTCATATCCCATTGTTTTGTCGTCCACCTATCCCATGACCTGTAGGACTTGATGTTAAATTTTCCATTCTCAATCACCGACTCCATATACTCAAGCATATCTGTATGTATCATGTATCACCTTTTGTACTCGCGGATTTTCCAAACATATACGTGTATATCGAAATGATATGAGGAAAACTCTTTCACTCTCACATGCTCATATATATCTGTACATACATATAAACATGGGCCATGTTTATATCATGTGCATACCTACACAAACTTTTACTAACAAAGTTAACAAACTTCCAACTCGTATACATATCGTACTATCAAATTGTGCCTATAGTATAGTGTACATATTGTAATGAACAGAACAAAAACAAAATTGAAGAAAAAGAAGACGAAGAAGAAGAATTTAAGAAGAAAAAAACTGCATCTTATGTGTATTTCTCATAATGTGTATATGTAATGTGTAATGTGTACCGTACGGAGTAATTTGTGAAAGCTAAAAGGAATGACCGCAAAAACATCAGCATTCACTCACTATATCCACATTGAACATGAATGCTTTTAACTTTCGTTTCCTTTTAGAATATTTTGCTTTTGTTCCTACTCATCATCAAAAGAGTAGCGAGAGTTCTTTATGGAAAGAACGGGAGTCACCTCTAGAATACAGAGCATACCCAGACAGAATATGTAGTTCAAATAGAACTATATACAGTACAAACAGCTTTGTTCTATCTTCATCTCCTTCATTTTTTTCTCTCTCTCTCTCTTTTACACACACACAACACACACACACATACACACACACACACACACACACACACACACACACAAACTATATTCTATGGGAAATCATTCTCCATTTGAAATGGCGAATGATTTCATGAGAGTAAAACGGAGACTTTGATCCAACACTCTTATTTTGAATTGCGATACGTAACTCGCAATATGTACGATATCAGATGGAATGTATACAAAGTAATCTATGGATAAAAATTGAAGTGAAAAACCATTTCATTTGGAAATTTTCAATAGGCGGCTTCACATGTAGGTAAGATACATACATTCTCATGTACTCTATCTATAGTAAATAGTAAATAGTGACGTGGTATCCAAATACTATACTGCAAAATATACATAAAAATAAATCAAAACTCTATAGAGAGAGTGGGATGTGAAAATTTGAACATTTTTGTAGAGCTCGTACAAAGTCCAAGTAAAATTGTGTTTCTTCATGGATTGCGAAATCATTTATTTATAAATATTATATTAAAGCCAATGGCGATTTGATTGATTATATAGTAGGACAAAGTACGGCATATACTAGCTTGATGCAGCTATTTGTAGTTTGTGCTGTCATAATATTACAAGGACTATTTGGGTTTTATTTATTTACGGAAAAGAGTATGAAATTACAAGTAGGTATATATGTACGAAGGATATTGGTAGAGATTTAGATTTTCGGATCGTAATACGGATTTTTGATTGTTTGAAGAGTAATGTGAGTTTCATTATATATACAGATACTACACATTTAATATTACCTATAAAGTGAAAATGATGAGGATCAGCAAAAAAGTTTCCGTAGATGATCATTTACTATTGGAGGATGTACATGTCAATTTTGTCGTTCTCGCTGGGGGTACTCCTTCAGTATCTGCACGTTCGTTATAGGTATAGTGTATGCGTATAGTGTATGTACATATGTAAGTCTGAAGGCACCTGATCAATCAAAAAATTTTGTCCATCCTTTCGTCTCTCCTCTTCTTCCTTCCATAAAATTTGACGTTCAAGTCCCTCGGACTGACTCGTCGTTAGTCATCTTTTCCTTGTCTCCCATCCCATGTGCATCATTATACAAGTATACACACTCTCTACATTGTCAACAATTCCAGCATGGACTTTTTTTTATTGAATATCATGAAAACCTCGTCCATCACTGTACTAAATATCAAATTACAAAATGATTTAGCCAGAAAAAATTGAATTCCGTACAACAACAAAGTAAAAGCATAGCATATACACCTGTATGGTTCTTTTGTACATTGAATGTTTAATGCTTGGAATATAATTAAATCACTATTAATAAATCTAATTTGCATTAAACGTTAAAATGATAAATACTTACAGATATGAACATGTACTGTGACTGTGATACACTGCTCTAAAATCTAATCTGTCCTCTTATAATTTATAATTTCAGTGAATTAGCGTAGACAATGTACAGTGAGATTGTTTTCAAGTTTTAACAATGGCTATAGAAAGTTTGGTCTCACATTGTCTCTGTTTGTGTATATTTACGTGCAAGTGAGAATACAATTTATTCGTATAGCTGAGGGCACAAGAAAACATCTCTCTCTCTCTCTCTCTCACTCTCTGCCTCTTTCAAGAAAAACGGGAAAAGAGAAGACACAAAGTTGGAGCGTATGTCACTACTCATTAAGTATTTACCTATTCCGTTTGCGACTGTCTCAGCATAAGTGGAGAGTTTACTAATGAAAGAAATCCGTCTTCACAATGGGATCTTTGAATTCCAAATTTGCATGTAAGACGAAGACACAGAGACAAATGTCGTCGTTGTTGTTGTCGTCTTTTCTAGTCTATAGTCTGATTTTAATATTTTAGTAGAAAGTTTTTATCAATATTAAAGGTTTTCCTCGTTTTTCGCGACAACTACAGGTAGATCTACTTTGAATTACAAATCCTCCTACTAAAAAAAAATGACTCTACAGAAGCGAGTCTTGTCATCTCAGCAGTAATATTAAAATGCTATAAACTACGAATGACGACATTCCGTTAAATTAAATAATCCCAAACACTTCGGCTGTCATTGTCAATCCCATAAATTTTGGGCATAAACGGAATGTTGATGAAACTTCGAGTGACAATGAAAAAAGAAGAAGCAAAAGAAGAAAGAGAAAAAGTACAAAAATTTCGGCGTGTCCTTTGAAGATAAAGTTGGTATTCATATTCATATTCATTCATACACATATATATGCACATATAAAGGTAAATGTATTATGAAATGGAAATGCGTTGGCGTTCATGTTTTTTTTTGTTCTTTAATCTAGTTCACGGGAGTTGTGTTGTATGAATTTGATATGTTCAATGTACAATTCTATTCAAGGACTCGGCTACTGGATAATGCACATGTGTGCAGACAAGCATGCACAGTATGCATATGCATGCATACACAAGTGAACATTCTTACAGTAAATACTTAAGTAATTTGATGAAAAAGTGCACAAGTCCTACTCATATACAGATATATCGTATATTCATATCCTCACGACGATTTTTCCGTGACAAAAAAGGAGAAAATTGGAAATTTGTTACCTCGCTCTTTGAATGTGAATAGGAAATTGAAAATCCATTGACTGATTATCGGTGTACTCAAGTGTGAATCAATGTGTCATATAGTTGTACTATGTGCGGGCTCGGAAACTCACATTACCTGAATAGTTTTTTCACATTCCTTCAACTCTTTCAGACTGCATAAAGTATAAACGTATACTCGCACGTAGATTGTGTAATGAGATATCAGATATAACATAAAACACGAGTCCTAGACCTACATCAAAATTCATTCATGTATTTTTACAGTGGTGTATGGATACACTGTCGGATTTTTAATAACTCAACCGTTCTCTCTCCTTCGTAGCTCCTCCCACTCAATGCATTTCAAATAGGCAAGGATTCCTAAATCTGTCCTTGCGAGGCTGAGTTATTAAAAATCCGACAGTAGTTGTACCGATTTGTATCGTATTTGAATTTTGTAAATGTGGCCCATAAAATATCTGTAGTATTTTATTTGTTTGATGACCTACAAACTGTACACACATGGTTAGGTTGGCATCTAGGCTTTAATGTTGCCATTTGAAATGTAGCTTTTTCTTTCCCGTGAAATATAAGATAAAATATGAAATAGCCGTAGCCAAAAATTACTCCGCAAGTACACACGTTATATAGCTTTTGTGTTCGGTGCCTTCAATCGTTAATACGCACATGCACGAGCCAAAAACATTACCATGTACGGATACCAAAAGGTACATTACACCAATGTGTAAAGTGTATTGTCCGAGTGAACAGAAAGATGGTGGGTGTTTTTTTTTTTTTCAAGACAATAAAAATGATGGAAACGTTTTGTAGTTTATGCTCTACAAGGAATAGCACAACGGCGGGGAAGAAGGATAATATGAGAAAACTGTCGCTTACTGGTATCATCATTCGTGATTAAAGGAGAGAGAAAGAGAGAGAAAGAGGAAATCCAGTAAACAGTAAACTGTAAAGTGAGAGCTGATATCGGGTATGTATAACAAGGTAATGTAATGTATAAGATATAAGCCTTTTCTTTCTTCTTCTTCGTCTTCACATAGTACAATATTTGTAGTCAATGGACGATAAGAGGACGTAATTATAGATTATATGAATAGATGGTAGACTGTACAGATATATACAAGTTGGTGACTCGTGTTCAATACGTAAGGAACTTTTGACCGATTCATCATCATGTAGGTTTACCAACGGCGCACAGTGAGCCGGATGCAAAATAAAAGCGCCTGTGCAAATTAACGTGGATTACTTTTCAGGAACTTTGCCAATTTTAATTTGTGATTTTAAGTATGTCTCATAGAAAGAGTATACGTACATTGCATGTATATTGCTTTTTGCATGACTTCCGCCCACGCAAGGATGTCCAAAGTTTATGGAATGCTCACATTTTCTTGGAAAAATTGGACTTTCGGTGACAAATTGTCAAGTGATGCGCAACATTTCGGGAGCTAATTACTACTGCATAATAAGCGATAAATACTGAGCTTTGATGCTATTTTAGTCCCGGCTTGGACAAGTGTGGACAACTCGTGTAGTTTTAATTGAAAGATTTAGCACTACAGTAAATGGGCACTCGAATGATTTCTAATTAATTTAACCGACATCCCATATTTTTAAATTTCTATAAATATGTCAATAAATGCTCCTCAAGGGTACGTATCATGTAAAATGTACTAGAATTGAAAACTGCATAGCTGCCATTTTGAGGCACCTACGCTAAAAAGCTCTCACCGGCTCACTGTGCGGCGAAGACAAAAAAAAAATGTCAAGGGAAACTCAAGAGGAAACAAAAATAAATACTCTATATATTTAGTTGGTCCATTTGAAGTGGTTGACAGTAAAACAAAGTAAGTACATAGAGGCTTGTACATTGTACACACCTAATATCTTGCTCGATAAGGACGTATATTGCATAAAACCTAATAAAGTTGCATTTTATTTTCCCTTATACTCGGTAGTTGTGAATAAAGTTATCATTTCTTTATAATCTTGATCAAATCACCCATCACAACACGTCAACTCAGTCAAAGTAATTTATAACGTGTGTGTGTGTGTGTGTGAGTACAAATTGATTGAGTTTCTTATAGCTGTCATTTGCCAAAAACCTCACAGTATCAACTACCATAAAACCATAAAACTGAAAGCCAAACAGTTATAAAACACTATTTTATTTTGTAAATATCGCTCATTTCAGATGCCACGAGCAAGACCAAGAGTCAAATCAAAATTCCTACTGGCTATACACTTCTCTCCAGTTTCTATTTTCTTTGCATACTTGTATTCACAGTGCATTCTCTCTCTCTCTCTCTTTTATGTCCTCAAAAAGTCGAATGCGTATTTTTTTTTATAAGAAACTGCAAATTTAGCGCAGTATGAAACAAACTTACTGGGTGACATGGCATGATCGATATGAAAAAACGTGGACAGAGTTGTTTGACAATACAGGAAATAGAAGACGAATACGGTGGAATTTTTTTATTTTTTTCCCATTAGAAATTAGAATAATAATACATTACATATGTTATAATATGACGATAGATGTTATAGTACGTAACCGTAGACAGGCAAACGTGAGGAACAAAATCCATACAATAATAAAATTAATAATTAATCTTGAGTATATAATATTGAATATTATATAAAATACAAAGAAATCGGGAATAGAAAAAACAAATACCTATAATTCAATTAGTGATAAACTTGGCTCATTCTACCAGGTTTCTATTACATTTGTTGAGTAAATTGTTTTTTTTTTTGAACAATAATAATTCATAAAATATTAGTCTGTATATAGATAAATATGTAGGTATTTCAATTGATGCTTGAATACATGTTGAGTTCTATATGTACATATATGTATACGAGCAACAATAATAATTAACAGAAATACAAATGTAAAAGTAAAATTATGAGATTGTAACTGAATATCTGTGGGTTCAAGTTATATGTTGTGTATATAAGTTTAATATGAGATTCAATAATACAGTTTGACAATCACAATCACGACAATCAGCCGTATAAAATTTGCGCCATAAACCATCTAATGGTTCTTTTTCTTCTTGTTCTCATTCACACCAAGTTTATTTTTTGTTATAATATATAATAATATACGTACATTTACATGGCTAATTAACATTTTGTCGTACACACACTCACTCACTCGCTCACCCACATTCACGCACATGCAAAACCCCATATCACTCATCAATCATGCGGATCATACACCACCCACTGTTCAGTACTCTCCCTATGACCTACCTCAAATGTATAATAATAATCAATCATTCATTTTTTCTCCTATAGTTTCCTCAACGTCGTCTCAAAGTAGAGTCCCTTACAAAATGAGCATTTTTTTGTTTATCTATATATAGTATTATATATATATATATATATCAAGTATATTTAATAGTGATGGAAATCACAAATATCTTATTTGTAGTCATTATATAGTCGTGTGGTTTCTTTAATGTGTATCATTTTTTATGGTATACGCATTCATATGAGGGGGAGATGATGATTATTATATTTTATGATCGTTAATTGTTAGAAATGAAGAAAAAAACGAATATTGTGTGTGTGTGTAATGATTATTACTATATTATATCTTAAATGCAGAATATTATTACACATATTTCAGTTCTTCCTCGATTAATATGAATCGAAACATAACATTACAAATAAAAGAAACAAGAAAAACTGTATAGTTCACTGAAAAAGGAAAATAACACACAGTTCTCTCGTACGAAAAAACTAGATACATTTGAATACGAAATATTTTGACAGATTAGTAAATCCAAATTTTTTTTTTAGGATTTATTATTTTTATCAAAATATGGGTTTAATAATCTGATCAAGCTTTCATATGGGTAAAAATTGCTTTCGAGTTTATAACGGAAACACGAAAGTGTGAAGTACCAAAGGAAAAACTGCACATACATACATAAAATCTGACTGAAATTAAGTTTTTTTCCATATATAATATTATTATAAAGATATAAATTGGAGTTTCAGAAAAGTCTAGTAGATTTCTATACATATATTTTATACGAGTGTATGTATTGTGTGTGCACTATATAGTATTTTCGGAATTTGAATTTGGTGACGATGTCAGGCGGTGCGTGAGACCTGGTATATAATAACAAAAAACTGAAAATCTAATCGGGAACTGTAGTCACTATGTAATACTATGTATGTATATACATACGCTGTATTGTAGTTTGGTTTTACAAGCTGGAAGTCAAGTCGTCTGACTGAAATCTGTACAAGAAAAAAAATACTCTAACACCAGAAAGAACGTATGTATGACAATGTATAGAATCAGAACTCCGGACCAAGGAGACACACGTATATAAATACACATATAGCCTTGCAGTTTGAGGCCATTGCGACTGTCTCAAAATCCGTTAAACGGTAAACGATTTCAATTTCACATGTATGTGTACTACATTTTCTCCATGGGAAGTCGCTTTCTCTATTTCTGCTTTCTCCTTATTCTGATTCGTAAATTGTAAACATCTCAAAATGCAGTTTTCTTCTTCAGTTGTAGTTTTTTCATTTATTTTTTTTATTGTACCGAAAAAAAACTCTCGCACAAAAAGTTATTGAATTTCTTTGCTTTCACTTTCATTTTTTTTATGTTCTCTGTTCATTTCTGTAGTGTTCAAGTAAATCACATTTATTTTTGAGTGTGCTGGATCCTGTGTGTTTTTTTGAAGTATTTTATGTACGAATGTATGCAATGTGCTTTTTTTGTATTGTATATTAACGACTGACTTTAAATTATTAAAAAAACTCTACTACATATAATCAAATCCTTTTGTGAGCTCGTTTAACTTGTTTCAAATTTCATAATTATAATGTTAAACAGATTCGTAACGGTTTCTTTTTTTTCAAAATTCAATAGCACCTTTAGAGACATTTGAAGAGACTCAGTTTTATTTAAATTTTTTCGTAAAATTCTTGCCAAGAATATTTTGAGTATAAATAATATCTTGATTGATTGTTGCTTGTGGGAGAGACCAGTGTGTACAACTCAATACGGACACGGACTACAAACAGTCAGTTGCATATGTAGCTATGCAATTATAATAACAAATAATATATATCTCTGGCATAGTCTGAAGTTACCCATCTAGTCAATAATATAACAATAGATAATATCATAATAATAATCATACCACAATAATAATAATAATTACTTGGGTTTCTTGAATATATAGAGGTTCAACAATGTTTATGTGATGAGCAAATGGTAGTTTTTTTTCTTTCTTTAACACTGGAACTTGTACGAACGAACAAACTCTCGTCAACGATGAGAAAATTCTTATTTATTTTTATATGTATGTATTGTATGTATAGAGATATATATGGTAAGTAAAATGCTCGCACAAAAATTGCCTGTTAATTATAAATAATGTAATCACTCTTGTCGTTTCAATTTCCACATGCATGAGTTTTTATTAATTTTTGATTTCCTTCTTTCATGTCGTGCGTCAATTTATATATTATTTTTTGGTTTGCTTGTTTTATTTTAGAATTCACCACTGAGAACAACTGAAATATATACACGTCAAGAGGATAGAAATTATAGTAACATGCCGTCTTTATTATTTCTTCTTTTTTTTCTTTTTTTTTGATTTGCACTTGTTTTTGTTTTTTGTCCGACGACGAAAGGCCAACGAAGCACTCACAAGGATGAATAGAAGACCGAGGAAAATAAAAAGAATCGATCCTCAGTTACTTCAGTCACATCCAAGTCGCGCATATTTATTTTATTTTATTATTATTAGCATAATTATTCTTTTTTTCTTCACTATTTGTTTTATATTTTCGAATTCGCACGTATGTAAAATTGTAACAAGGTGTCGGGGTGTCGTATTGCAAATTTCTCATATCTCAGCAGCTGTGTGTCGCATGACTATTTTCGTTTTCTCTTGGAGTATCTACTCTACAAAATATATGCAGAATTGTTTCATTTATTATTATGTACATAAAAGGTTGCACAGTCGCGCATCTTTTTTTTTGTTTCGTTTGAAGAGTTTTTTTTTTTACAGCACCAACACCGCAAAACGTTTATTATTATTTTCGTCCTTCTTCTTTTGAGTTCCTGTTGAGTGAGTTGGTGAGTTGTATAGTTAGTCAGTATTATTATTATTATTTCCATATTTTGTAGATCGAGAGGATGCTTGATGTATTCAAGTTGGGTAGTATGAAGAATGTATACATCTTTTAGTACAATAATAAATATAGTATGGTAAATTAGTAGTTAGCAGAGACAGGTATATTGCTGTGAGTATTATAAGTGTTGCAAGTATAAAGTGTGTGCAATTTTTTTTTGCGCAGCTGAACAAGGAATCACTCGCACTATATAAAAGTCTGTCACTTTATTTATATTTTTTAGAGGTTAAGAGGTGAACGGTGTCTCACGATTGGTTTTTTTTTTCTTTGGTTTTTGGATTATTATTATTATTATTAGTTTGGCTCTGTACACTTAGTTAGTCTCTAGAAGGACCAGGTCGTCCTCCACCTCGTCCGAAATATGCAGATAGATGATCCAATACATTAGGTTAAAACATATGAAACAAACAGGGAAAACGACGCGAGAGTATCTAAAGAAAGTTCAAAGCACAAATGTCATTTAAAACCATATAAAATACAGTAATCATTCTGTAATAAAATTACAGAATTTTCTTTCTATCTAGTGGTATACTCCTTTCACGTTTTTTAATGAAAAATCTCCTATCGAAAAAACTATACACTAAAAATGAATGTAAAGGATGAGCTTTCTAGCGAGCTAATGAAATAAATGTAGACAAATTGTTACTGAAAACTGAAAACTGAAAAAACAGTATCCAAATTTACAAAAGAAAAAAAAAAAACAAAATAACGGGACTCGGATAGGAGTAAAATTGAAAAATGTTTGGCATGTCTAAAAAAGAAAGATAAATTGATAAGAGCATTTGTAAGACTAGAGAAACGACACAGGAGTACCTGCGGGTCATTCCATTAGTCATTAGAATGTGAGATTTGCTTTTAGTTCTAGCCTATAAATCCTTGACAAAGATCAAGTGGAAGTTTGGTGAGTTTGGTTGGCTGGAAGTTTGTTTATCTCTCCCTCGCTTTCTCTTTCTCGCTCACTATCTATCGTCATCGTCTATCCAAATGTGGAGAGTCAGCTCATCACAATAATACTTTAGTTCCAGAGTTTACATGAGCGAGAGAGAAAGCGAGAGAGGGTGAAATATTGAGGTTGCAGGTAACTCTCATGACTCACATGATGTACATGCATTTATACGGGCTATAGACGACTATTTCCCTATATTCTTACTCTAGATAGTGACTAGTGGGAAGAATATATAATAATGTATAGAGAAAGTGGAAAGTGAAAGTCATTTACTTATCGATGTCGGAGGGTGTAATGCCATATAGTTTGTTAATGTCCTTGCCGGGTGGCAAGATTGGATGAGCAGGATTCTCTTCGTCACCTCCACGAGCACCGTTCACTGTATTCTCGAGTGTCCCCACCCCCTTCGAGTAAGATTTGGGATCGTGAACCTTAAAGCGAACCTCCTACATAGATAGGCAGCAGGAGCAGCAGCAACAACAAGAGAAAAAAAACCCAAGAGGGAAAAAGAAAAAAAAAGTTTGTACATAGATCATACATATTTATATATACGAGTGTGTGTGAACGCTACGTCTTCACACTTCACACTTGACACTTATCGTTAGTCCACCTGAGAGCTCAGAGGAAAAAAGAAACTCTCAATCTGGGCCAACAAGATAAATCAGAGAGAGAGAGTGTGGGGGAAAAAAGAGACTGTGAGGAGGGAAAGGGGAAAAAAGAATTGAGATTTGGGCTGTCGTCATACCGTTTGTTTTGCGTGATGTTCGTCGTGGTGATCCATTGCAGCCTTCTTCTGTTCTGCCATTTTCTGGAGAGCCAGGAACCTATTTTTGCGCATTTGAATTCGCTAGGGATAAAAATGAACAACAAAACATTAAATTGATGCATCATGTACTTTTTCGAGTACATCTTTCAATACTTTAAGTGATCCGTTTTTTTTCAATCCTTGTTCAAATTATAGTCCTTAAAAGAATATGTAAATGCAAGTACAAATCTTACCTTGGCCATGTACCCGACAGTAGCGTATTCTAAATTGAAGAAATCAAAAAATAAACATGTGAACAAAAAATATTTTATTTCCTTCTATATATTATGATCATTATTTTTATTATAATTTCTGCCGTTAGTTGAGGGAGCAGTTGGAATTTTTTTTAAATTTTAGGCAAAAAACGTATCCATTGTGACGTCAAAAAAAGTATATGGTTCGAAAAAATATAATGTGAATACAACACACAAGCATTTCTATAGATTTCAGTACGGACTCTGCAAACAATTCGAGAGAAAAAAATTGTCAATTGCAAGAAAAACTCACCCAACAAGCTGGCAAACACCATGACGAAGCAGGTACCTAGATAGACGTCTATGGATTTCACGTAGGAGATTTTAGGGAGGGCTGCGTTTGTGGACGACATAAGTGTTGTCATCGTCAACACCTAGAGGATACACACAGGAAGAGACAGAAAAAGAGAAAGTTGTCATTTTCAGTTTCGGCTTCTCAAGCCCGTTGGGTGTGCTTCCGATAAGGAGTCTTTCACACATTTCGTTTCCCATACACACAGGTTTCCCCGTAGATGATGAAGAGTCAGGGCATTGTACACATGAAAAAGACATTCCTACACAATACTGTAGGTGAGGGGAACAAAAAATACTGGCCAAAACCTTGGGACATAATATGTGAACGACCCCTCATCTTCCTCTTTGCCCATGACAAATGAACAATGGATGTCGAGAGAAAAGCGAAAGAGAGAGAGAGAGAGAGTAAAGGAGAAAAAAAAAGAGTTTCAGGAAGCTAAAGGAACCGCAGATACGTCGGAAGAAGAAAAAAGGACAGAAAAGGGAAAGTGTGTGTCTGAAGGAAATGGAGAGAGACAGAGAGAGAGAGAGAGGAAGAGAGGGGAAAAGAAAGTGGGAGAGATAAATAGGTAGAAAGTGTGGGTTTTCTTTGAGCCGTCAGTTTCCCCTTTCCTCTAGAAATAGGTACATAGATTCCCACACACACATTTCTGGACATTACAACGCACGCTGGAACAAATTTGGTCACTGTATGTACAGAATCATTTGGAAACACAAACCCCGGGTTTGAAGACATTTCATGTAAATATATCTATACATATCGTTCACTAAACAGTCTAGTTATTGTTCAAATATTTGTTGTTGACAAAATTACAGTCATTCTGAAAAAATATTTATTAAAAAGAAAAAAAAACGCTCACCGTTGTCACGCCAAGCGCCACTCTTGCGGGTGTTGCCTGAAAGAGAAAGAACATAATCCCCCCCATCACACAACTATTATTTTGAAACGCATTTCCCCTAAACAAAAGATTTAAATTTAAAAGTTGACATTTAGAAAAGATGAAAAGAAGTTTGTACATTTCTATTGAGCCAGAACGAGACCCACGAGATAACAACGATGAGTCCAGAGGGGATGTATATTTGAATCAGGTAGTAACCCATCGATCGAACGAACTGAATTTGACAGGCGAGGCGAGAGTAATTTCCTATAGTATGATATCATCATAGAACCACCATTATTCCACTTACCTTCCACAATCATTCTCATCCATACACACTTAACAACAACAAGAGGGACAGGCATATAAAATCGTCTTTATTGTTCTCACTATTAGTGTGTGTGTATATATATATGTGTGTATTTATGTGATCAGTAACAAGTTTCCAAGGCGGGCAGCAGCGTCTTATTCCTTACTTTTTCAAAAACCTATACTCAGTTTGAGTGTGTTTGTGTGTATATATAGTAGTAGTAGTAGTAATAATACTAATAATAATAATAATAATGTGTGAGTGTGTCAATGTGTAAGTTTTTTGTAAGAGCTAAGAACAGGAGGAGAGGGAGAGAGTTTCCTTTTATCGACGTTCCCGTTCTCCTTTTTGTTCCACCCTGAGGAGAATTCACAAGAGGCTCATAATCATCATTTTCACGACACACTGTGCATAATTGAGAAGAAAACGCGCGCGCTCGTCGTCTACGCTCGTGCCTTGGAAACTCATATATTGACAGCTCCGTTAATCTAACAGTCTGACAGTGTAAAGTTGTGAGATTAAGATGGAAAAGCAATTTTTTTGGTGACATGACATTACAGACAAAAAAATCATATATAGTAACTATGGTGCTTATATCATGTTCTCCAATGTTTCAAAAAGAAAAACCGTAACAACACAAGAATTGTAAATATATATATTATATATATAATGGTATACCAAATGCCTATATATCTGAGAGAGACAACAAAAAAGAAATAAAATTTAAAGAAAAGAAACATTTTTACAGAAAAAAAATAACGAGAGGCAGCCTTGATTACAAGAAGAGAAAAAAGTATAAGACTTTTTTTTCTTTCCGTTCTTCATTACGTTTGAGTGAGCGAGCGTTCCTCGAAACTCGGCATTCTCTGGTGCCTTGTGAGTGACGTGGAAAGTGCTTTAAAATGAATGAATTCTAAGAAGCTAAATATAGAATGAAAAATACGTAATGTCTGGATAGTCTCACTCAATCGTCGTAGTAAGTTCGTTTGGTTTTTTTTTGAACAAATCGTTGTATACTTCTTTTTTTTTTTTTTTTTGTATTTTCATAAATATTTTGGGGTACATTGATATTGCTTTCTCTTTTGTAAATAAAAAAATAAATAAAAAACAAATTTGTATTTAAAAAAACAATTGAAATATTGTTGGATTATCTTTTTTCCTTTTTTGAAAGAGTATACATATATTATATATTGAATGGATTAATGAAATAAGAAAGGATGTACGTAAATATAAGAGTAAGAGGGTGGAGGGAGACAAGTTAAAAAGCGTGAACCGGTGTATAACCTGTGGTCAAGGAAATCTCCACGTCCTGTTGCCTGTGCCCAAGAACTTTGAACTGTGGCAGAGACACGTCAGGAGAGACGCCGACGGACTTGTGCCCCTTGGCCCACTTGTAGCGAATATCCGACATGGTGTAACCAACTGGCATTTTTTCCGTGAGGGAGTAAATAAATATAACCATAAAAAATTGCAATTCGTAAGCTCAAATTCAAAAAACTTTGCAAAAAAAATAACGTGATTTATATATAAATATATAATAGATTAAAATAGATAGATTTCTCTCTTTGTTCGAGTCAAACAATCGCAGTAGCATCAAACACAAAACTCTACAGTGACTTTCTTTTCATAAATATATATATATAGTTCTTAGAGTAAATTACATTCGCAGTGTTATTATCATGGCGAACTCATTCGATCCGCATGGGCAAACAGAACAAAACAAAACAAATAAAAAAAAAAATAACCAAAAAATAAAGAAATTGTGACACTTGCCATTTCACTCTGCATGAGGGTGCAGAGACACGGTCAGTCAAGCAATCAGTCCGTACTCGTATAATATAGATACGTGTGTATTAACTTTTGTCGTATATCGTATGGACTTTTTTTTTCTTTCTTTCTGTCTTCTGTTCACTTTCACATTTATTTTGTTGGACTATCCCCTCCACTCACTCCCTCAGTTTGAGAGAGAGGGAGAAAGTGAGAGAGAGATAGAGCGACAATATATATATATATATATAAATATAGGAGAGATACATAAACAATAAAAATAGATATATACATATACCGAGTTTATTTCCTTCCGTCTCAGTGGGACTAATAATTTTTTATTAAGTTAAACAACTACGGTACGATTAATAATAGGAAAGTACGGGAAAAGGTAAACTCACGCAATATATATGACTCTAATAGTAAACAACCAGAGTTTTTGTTTTTGAAAAAATATTGTCTACATAGCTTATTCTAGAAGTTATAACATAAGCAAATATATCAAATACATCATAATTTCATTATTTCTATAATATCTATATAGATATAGGTTTTTGTCGGCTGGGTTTAGTAGTTATTTTGTTGCTCTTCCGCTTCTCCTTGTTAAACTTTTTTTTTTTATACGTTGATTAAACTTTCGTATACGCGTACGTCCGTAAATACGCCCATGTAAGTACATTTACATTCAAATTTACATTGACAGTATAGCAATAACAATCGATTCATCCAACATTAACATTCAATCATTGACGAAAATGTGTAAGTGTGTGTGTGTATGTGTGTGAGAGAATTTGGTGTATGTGTCAATATGTGAGTACACAGAGTTGTCGGCACGACATATAAATAAATACGACATGCACAAGAAACAACAATAATAATAATAACAACAACAAAAAGTGATAGAATTCAAGTGGCTACACGGTGAAGCTCGCTTCAACGGCTCTAGTTTATGCTCTGCCCAAATGAATACACATGTTTTTTTTATAGTCCCTAGCCTGCATGTAACCGTTTCTAATTTTAATCAATATTCTAATGTTTGATTGGTATCTCGTCCGAATTATTATAATTTGTTGAAGATGAATATGGGTCAAATACAAACCTATTTTCTAATTCTATCATATATGATAGGCTGTGATGAGCAATAGATTTTTTTCCCTAAAAAGTGTATTTTCGTATTTTTCAAAAAAAAAAAAAAAAAAACAAACAAATAACTAAGTAAGTACTCAGCAAATATTTGTATAAAGTAAAGTTTAAAAAATCGTCTCTGTATAGTAGTCGTCCGTCAGGGTAGATAGAAAGCTTATTTTTTCTTAAGTATAAGAATATGTATATAACATTGTTTGGTTTTTTTTTTTTTAAATTTGTAAATTATTATTAGCTTGTAAATATTAATTGGTAAGAGAGGCGAGTGAGAGTTGATATGCCTGGATACCTGTGGAGAGGAGCACGTGCCTTTGGGTATGTCGATGACCAAGAACGGTGAATTGCGGTAGAGAAACTTGTGCCATCCCGATTGACTTAACACCGTTAGCCCATACGTATCTTATGTCCAGCGTAGTATACCCAACTAAGTCGAATCCGACCCCAGGATTAATTGCAATTCATTTATCATTATAGTTTGTTTATTTAATTTTTTGACTGACACACTTGAACACATTGAACGACGGCATTGAAATCCAAAGAAAAAGTGCGAAAGAAACGAGTGCACACTAAGTGAAGCAAATCGTGTTGTTCTGAGTATTAAGAAATTGAAGAATTTCCTTCTCAACAAATTGTACTATAGAAATAGTATACAAAATTTACGGCCGAATGTGTGTCGTCGGAAGAAGAATAATAAAATGAAAATGTTATATGGAAATATATACATAAATATATATATGGGGAGAGTAATTATTTAACTATTAATACTGTTATGAAATCCAGAAACGATTGATTGAGAGAATTCAAATTAAATTAAAAGAAAACAAAAAATGATCCTTAAAAATACTGTGAAATAATTCCGCTCACTAACTAATTAGACTTTTTGATTTGCTCGGGATTTTCATATTCGTCTATAGATATACATATATACTATATACAATAGTGAAATGCATTTTAGATGAATGGCATGAAAAATTCCCACTATACTGTTACAACACATAACTGACATTCAAACCACAGAGATTCTCTACTCATGCAAATCAACTTAAGCTCCATAAAACAACGAAATGTTCAAAATACTATTATACAACAAAATTACAAACAATAAGTTACAACGACATGGAGTTGAGGGGAAGGGAAAGTTATGAAAATGAAATAAGGGAGAGAGAGAGAGAGAAAACGACAAAACTTATAATCAAATCATAACGGAAACCAACAAAACCAAAATCATAATACTACATTGTTTAACGACACTAATAAGGATATCGAGTAGGCAGATTGGCGTCTATGCCAATAAAGGCATTGAGAGATTGGCATTGTGTATGTCTTTGTATAAGTGCTGCGCGCGTCTCTCAAGAATGTCAATCGCCCTTCTTACTCGAGCTTCTTCTTCCTCTGACTCTCTCAAAGAGACAGTGAACGAGAAAGCTCGAGCTGGAGAAAGAAAGAAAGGAGAAGAGAGAAATTGCCGAAATTGCAATTTTAAGGAAACCCTTCAAGAAGAGGACGTTTTTGTTTGTGTGCAGCATCTGTTCCATACAAAAATATTCATTAAAATGTTTGTAGACTTGTAACTCTTACGCGAATTGATGGGTTTGAGAGAAAGCAGCTTGCTTCTCCTTTCTCTGACTCCCCAATTCTACTTCTTCTTTTTTCGTCTTTACGTTTTTCCTTCCATTTTCTTCTACCTATTTTGCTTCTGCTCCATTTCTGACTCTACTACTTTCTACTTTTACCTCCTGCTCCTGACAATAATTTAACTTCACCAATGCTGATGTTGACTTATACACATCTTGTACCTACATGACGACTGTACTCTCTCTCTCTCTCTCTCTCTCCGTGGTCCCCAACTCACACCACTCACTATCCACACATACAGCAACTACTTTATGCACGAGGTTCTATGTAGAGTCCGGATTCGTGGATAATTTTCTTTCGTGTTCAGAGTAGTCAAGTTCCACATTGATTGAAACCACTGAAGGGAAAGATATTTGATTAAAAAGCTTGAGCTGAGAGTACTAATAATGACCCAAACGAAGACGAAAAAAACTAGATGGAATCCGAATCAGATACCGAAATAGAAAACCAAGCCAATACTGTAGTAGTAAGGAGAGAGAGAAGATAGAGAACATATACTCCAAATGGGTTGCTCTGGGGAAACGAGTGAGAGAAAAAAGTGGGATGAGGGTACACAACGGACGCATTCAACCAGGAAAGATCAAGGTGTGAAGAAAGGAAATTAATTGAATGGTTTGAACGCACTCGAGTCAAATTTACGTTCATTAGTGGGTGATTAGAGTTGGGTTGGGAGACGGAAAGAGCGAGAAAACTAACTAAATTACTTGAGCAACTTACGGTCATGGTCATATTGGTTTTTGGTTGAAATATTCAAATAGACCATATCAACTTGGTTTGATACTTTTACATATTGTGGAAAACCTGCTATATCACATGACGTCATCAGAATTTAAAATTGACTGACAAAGTGCATTCCGCAATGGCAATCGGTGACTGCCTGACTAGAACGAAAACAAGATTTAAGAAAAAACAATTTATTTTTCTCTCTTTTTTAAAAAAAAAAGTACCTAATTACTATCCCGTTTTAACTCTTTAATCAATGGACGGCTGACACAAATTCACCCCATCACACTGAAATATAAAACTCTACTCGTCAACTTTCAACTATCCCAATTTCTTTTACCAACACATAGATTCCCTCGCGTTTCCTTTCCTCATTTAATTACCAAGTACTGACGAGAGTTTCGATGAAAAATTTATGCAGAAACGAATTGAAACTCGGAGAGTTTCTCCTCTGAATTCAGCAGCAGCAGTGGTGGCAGTAGAACAAGGAAAAATAGACCGAACGATGGGGGAACTCAAAGTTTGGAAGAGAGGACAAAAGTGCATTCTCTCAAAATGAAGATATTTCATATTCGAAGTATATTTTATGCGTATGGACAGAGAGAGAGAGAGAGAGACGGCCGTATTATTATTATTATTCCTAAAACTTTCTCACCCAAAATTTGTCTACGCGTATGTACGAACTCATATTTCTCTTTGACTTTTGGTCGTATCTATCGTAGAAATTCTAAGGAAGAGTGGGAAATCAAATTCCAACTTGGAAATTAAACTTTGGAATTTGAGAGTCGGTCGACTGCGGGAATTCATCGAAGGTCGGTCGGTCGGTTGCAAGTGGAGATCCATCCATACTCCCAACCTACTTGTACTTTATACATACGTACACGGAAATTAAAATGTTCATTTTAGTTTGAGTTAATTAGATTCCCGGTACTAGTAGTAGCAGTAGCAGCAGAAGCAGCATGTAATTCAAGGGCAATCCCATTCAAAGATTAAAAGATGCCATACTCTCTCTAACACAGAAATTTCTTTGCCCCGACTGTGTGAAATATCTCGATTAAAAGAATCCTGTGGAAAAACCGGTAATTGAATTGCATTGGGTATTGAATTCTATGCCATTCTCACATTTTCCGTACATGAAAATAATACAAGTATGAAAGCAATTCCATATATAGTTTATACATGGTGTAATGGTTGCTAGAACTGTGTGGGACGGAAATGAAAAATAAATATTTACTTTCATGTTGAAGGGAAATATAAATACGATATAAAATAAAATGTACATGTACATGTAAGTATAAGAGTATGAAGGTTTCAGAGAAGGACAAGTACATTGACACTTGAGAGGAACACAAACCATTTCTCATTCCTTCAAATCCATCAAATGAAACGACGACGAGGAGGAGAAGGAAGAGACGAAGACGAACAAGGATAAAAAGAAGTAACTTATGGTAGACGTAAGAGTGACACTTTGAGTCGTCTATCACAACCCGTATTTACATAGTTTTATTTCGTATTTGTACTCTCACATGGGATTTCAGATTTCAGTGAGTAATACGGAAAGTACTCTCTCGTCCTAGTTAGTTGACGTCTGTGGTTATAATATATTGACTGTACATACTCAGAGAGAGAGAGAGAGAGAGAGAGAGAGAGAGAGAGGGGTCTGACACAGATGAAGGAAATCGACTATATCTGTGTACAGGCGCAATTCCAGAGTTTCTACTCAACTCACTCTTTTCATCCTCTCTAGTCTTCCTTTTGAATCCACAAATCCACATCGACCCATGAGTTCATCATATAGAATTTCATCTATTTTTGAATATGCATTTTTCCATGTATTGTAATGTATTGTAATGTGTGTACGGGTGTATGTTTGCACACATTGGAAAGATCTTGTTATGTCAAAAAGAAAGTATCCCTTTTCCTGAGAAATACTCCCATTACGTTTTACGTAGTGCCAGTGAAATGCTCAACGGCAACCTTCCTCACATTCACTTTCACCAACGTTCCCCCAAACGGAATACACTCCCCGATCTGACATGCTCTTTATTTTATTTTCTAGTTTTTTGTCAGTCATATGTTTTTAGTATATCTCGTCCCCATAGAGCTCGATTGGAGAAAAATGTATTCCATTCTCACGATCAAGTTGTCTTCCCACAACTCCAGATTCTACCTCACCCATAAATACCTAATACAAATAGACAAATACAAATGGTCACAGTCTGCAATTCTATCTTATATCTGTACATGGTCCTTGTGTGCATGAGAAAATGTTTTCCCAGCACTCACTTTCTGGAAATGTAGTTTGAGTACTCTGATGGTAGTCACTAAACTGCACGTTATCCTCACCAAATGGTGGATTCATGCAAAAGACACGCTCGTCAACCAAACCTATTTTGCATTGTGAGAATTACACTTACAATCGACTACACTCGCGTCTGCTCTACTTCACTTTCCCTCTGTATCTACACTATCTACGTTTTCTCTCTCGGAAATTTCCTAGCACAAGCAACATTCAGAGTTCATAGACTAACAGCAAGAGAACGACGTAACTTGCCATGTACTCAGTTCTTTCGTTGAAAAGCGAGACCATTACTGGAGCTGCATACAATGGATGGAAAATATACCGAGAGCAGAGAGAGAGAGAGAGAGAAAAAGAGACATAGAAGAGGCGAAAAAACAGAGTCTTGCAGCGAAGGAAAACTTATTGTCTGTAAAATGCTACTGTTTGACTTTTCACAAGGAATTTTATTCCTAATTCTCTACAACGTCCTCCGGACATCCTTATTTCTTTCCTATGAGTCGCAAATACTCTCGCGCCCAACTTTTTTCTCCTCCTTCCCTTTACACAGAAAAAAAAACAGCTCAAATCCTAAATACTTGCAAACATTATTTATATATATATATATATTGTACCTGTATGCTTTGGATATATACGGACATGGAAAATAGAATGTAGATAAGAAAAGGAGAAAATTTGAAACTTCTTTCTCGCGTCTATTCTGTGTACATTTTTTTTATTTTGTAGCCTTTCTACATCATGTGGATTGTCTAGAAGAACTTCAATGGGACAAATCCGCATAGCGCTGTATGTAGTACGTTTATGTGCAGGATGCGAGGAACTCCCTCAAATATTATACACAAAGACGAGAAAGAGAGAGAGAACCAACTTTAACTTTCACTAGAAGCTTCACAACTTGTCATCATCATGCTCACGACAACTATACATTACCTTACCAAATTACCATAGACCAGCTCAAGTACGGGGTGGATTTTTTTTGTCAATATTCTGTTTCAGTAGTAGTCAAAAGCGTATACGTACGTACGTGTGTACCCAATTCATTTCTATGAAATATCCACACTCAATTCCCTTATAATGATATATCCTGTACACATTCAGAGTACCTAATGACCTAGTAAAATTACTTTAATCTGGAGCAATAAAATACAATGCATATTACATTTATTCATTAAATAGAGAGAAAGGTCAGAGTAAAGAAAATGTGTACAATTTTTTCTTCATAATCAAGTCAAATCATTTTGACATGAGAAACATTAAATGTCAAAAAATAAATCTCGTTTTCCTCTTTCCTACATAAGTATCACTTTCCCTTTTAAATTCCTATATAAACTTTACTCGGAGAGTATTTCTTTTACAGAAATATCATATATGAAATCCTCTTACAATTTCTCGTTTCATAATGGAGACTTGAAATACAAACTAGAGACTTGAAATACAAACTAGAGTGAGCTCTGGAAATGAGGAATGAAAATGGACAAAATAAAATAAAATAAATGTAATATGGAGATTGTCAGATAGTAGCCTTTTGAATTAAGTTGAGCTTTTCAACTTTTAACTCAACATGAATGAGGTACAAGTATGTGTGCAGTAAATGCTCAATGGGCTCAGGGATATGAAGGTATTAGTACACATGTAGTTTTGTCTATTTTCCTCATTATATTGTTCCAGGTTCACGAGTATTTCAGGAGGTATACAAACTCAGCCTGAATTAAATAGTGGAAAAAATGCTAAAAAGTCATCTTGACTCTCTTGACTGCTTTTAACTACACTCTAGAATATGCTAATGCTACTTCATTCGCCCTATTTACTCTAGGCTGTTTATTTATACAACGCAGTCAAAGTCAATGCTGAATGTGAGAGAAAGAACGAGAGAGAGCGAGAGAGAGAGAGAGAGAAGAATTTTATGCTCTGGAATTACACTCTTTCTACATGTGTACATATTATTTATACATGGGCTGCAGAGCAAAAGAGAGAGAGAGATAGAGAGGGTGTGTGATAATACCCTAGAAATACTGTATATATTCTAATATTCTATATTCCAATTGGGATTTTTTTTCTGGGGATACAATGCCCAGTGAGTGAGTCGACTGCTTTCCCCCTTTGAATTACTAATGATATTGCATTTATCTTGATCGAAAAATCAAGTGGCTCATTAAAATGCGTAAAGAGCACAAATAAAATCCTTTCTACCATGTCCATGTTCCTACTCTGTACTTGCTGGTTTTCTTTTTATCCTTCTTTCTCCTTCTCTTTCTCTCGCTCACTTCCGAGAATTTCCTGAACTCTCTAGAACTTTAAATAGCTTTCCCCCTTCTTTCTTTCTCACATTCCTGTTTGCCAGGATTCCTTTCTTTCTTTCTTCTCCGAATTTACCAATCTCTCAAGCTGATTCTTTTATTTCACTGGAGGGGAATCACATGCACAAAGATTTTACTATTTAACTACTCAAGAAAATGTGTGCCTGGTGCTTGTTAATTATTTTACCTAGTCAAACAGTTGTAGTACAAAGTACAAGTACACATTACAACACAAAAAATCAACACTACTTAACCATATCATAATATTACTAGAACTAATACAATGTTTGAGAGGAAGGGGTTTTTTTGTATAATAGAAAGATGAACTTTCAGAATCAGAATATATTTGACTGCAAGTCCACGACAAAACGCATGTCACACAATATTTTTTGCAATATCTTGCTTAATATATATATACAGTTTTTTTTCTCAAAGTTTACAGGCAAAATGTCCGTTCATTTCTTTTGTTTTTGCAAGTTTCGATTGGTGTAGTAAAAAAAAAATACCTACACAATTCAATAATCAACTATCCTTACAAAACCAAAAATAAAATAAAATCATTAATGTGATTTATACCGTGGTATAGAGGGCTACATATTGATGATACTAATAAAAGATACAGAAAAAAGAAAAAGAATCATTTAAATCTATTTCTCAGACCTGAGACATACACCGCATCATTTACAGTGCTTACAATAAATATAAGAACGAATAGTTGTGACAATTTAAATGTAATTTAATATGAATTATAATACCGTTATGGGAGATGAGAAGGGAAGGAAGGGAATATGGATGAGGAAAATAATAATAATAACAATGGCAGGAGAAAATCGACTTCATGTGATTAAAATGTGCTGGAAGGAAAGGAAAAGGAGGAAGAAAAAAGAAAGGAAAAGTTCAAATTTATTCACTGATTTATGTTGATTGCTAGACACATATTTTTTTTGTCTGTGGTTTAGCCACACGGTTCGTGTGTATATGGTTCACTTGGAAAGTATAAAAGAAGGAAATAAAAGGGATTTTATATTTTTATCAGTGACACTAAATTTTAACGAAAGGGTCGAGCGGAAAAAAGGAAGACAAAGTAAAATAATTTGTAGTTGAGGACAGGAACAGGATGGAAAGATAACTATCATCGTTTTATCATTCTTTTATATCATTCTATGCGTCGTATACGCTAAACTTTTACTACTATCTGAATTTGAACAATTACTGATTCTCTTTTTACATAGAAAAAACATGACTATAGAATATTATTAACATGAACAACTGTAAAGAACTAAACGAGAGACAAAAAGAGAAGGATTTTCTTTTGACATGACTTTTTTCAAAGATCTTTTTTTTGGGGGGGGGGGGGAGAATCATTTGAATGTGTCTGGATTTGAAATAGTTAGCATAGTTATGATTTAGTCCACACAGATAATGAAAGGAGTGTATTTGAATGATATAATATAATAGTAATCGGGCTATGATAAAGGAGAAGACAAGATGGTCTCAAGGAGAAGACGAAGAAAAGAGGAGGAAGAAGAAAAGTAGGGATGATAGGAATAGGAAGGGAAAAGTGTGCGGATGGTGAGAAGATAGGATGTGGGAGAACAATGGGGAAATGTAGGGGAAGAGGAGACGACGACGACGACGTTGTCGAGAAGGAGAGTGGGGAGTTGGAAGAATTGGGACAGCGTGAAGAAAAGGCATTAGGTTATTAGATAAATTGATGCTTTTCTCGGTGATGTTCAGAGGGGGGAATGATGATAATTCATATTAATGGCGTGATAGTAACACTGCGAACAAAATGCCAACCATAGAGCTTATCATACCGACGGCCACTAAGAACTATAATTAGTAGTATAGTAACAAGAAGAGAGAGATAGAGATAGAGAGAGAGAGAGGGAAATGTGTCTCACAGCTTTCAATCTCTATGGTACATAGTTGTCTGTCCATGGGGAAGTATTGTAAATTCATAGGGCATGAAGCAGTCACAGTCAATCTGGAAGAGAGAAGAACAAGAGACATTCGTCATTAACAGATATGTTCAGGGAAGACAAGTTGACTCTCCTTTCTCATTCAATGCTCACTAAAGAGAGACAGAAGAAGCCGTATACATACATGGAGAGAGAGAGAGAGAAAAGTCATCGTAAAGAGAAAGACAGGAGTCAGCTGTCCTCAAATAAAAAAACACAATCCTTTTACACAGATATAAAAACTATCTGTATAATCGTATAAGAATGTATATAGGTGAGTATAACAACAAAGCGACTCGACAGCCTTTTCCTTGAGGTTTTTTCACAGTCTAGAGAAACGATGAAAAGGCTGGTGTCGTGTGATAATTAAAAAGATCGAAGGAAAATGAAATCTACTTGTTTTTTTCTTAAAAAAAAAAAAATTCTAAATACACGCCCATATACTTAATCTTACCGAATCGATCGGAGTACTTCCCCATCCGAATGAATCCGAAGAAACTCATTGGAAGTTGTGGCTGTGTGGAAGTACGATTTTTTTTCGTTCACTGAAATAACCCCAAATCAAACATGTCTTTCATTTTCAAATCCTTAATTAATCATAAATCATGACCAAGACTAATAGGCTTGTAAAATTTTGACGTTCATAAAAACACTTTGGTTCGAAGAACCAAAAACCAATTTGATATTTCACCACACTAAAGTTCCTAGTAACAACTCATTTCCTCTCTGCTTAAAATAATTTTTGAGATTTGAGCTACAAAAACACATACTCCTGTCGGCTTTCGCTTTCCAATTTTTTTCCTTGTGAAAAAGTTTTCTGATTTCCTCATTTCTAAAGGAGTCTAAAACTTTTTGGTCTAACTTTGAACATTTCTCTCAATGTGATTGGGTTGCATTATAAGACTATAGATAGATGAAGAGAGATAAAGAGAGTCTTAAGAGATATGTGGCACATAACAAACTTAAAACTTTCCCCTTATAATAATTACCCATGTAAAAAAGTGAGTAATCTAATTAATTAATTTGACTCAACTCATTTATGCAAAGATGGCGAGTATAGAATTGCAAACCCATAAAACTCAAATGTAGAAAAGAGCAAAAAGAAGTACACAGAGATATTCTTATGAGACACATGTCTGAAAAAAGCATTTTTTTCTTCTTTCCTTGAAGCATGTGTATTTCTACAAGACGTTTTCTTTGATCAAAATAATTACATATCCATACCGTCTTGAGACAACTCTATTATAAACGTCAGCCTTACACGTCAAAATTTACAGCTAACAATAAGCTAGAAACTTGAGAACGAAAGAAAGCAACAATAATAATAATAACTTATTACTAATAACAAAGTACATATAGAATGTTGAAATGTGAACTGTACCAAAAAATGTATCCGGCACCCACATAGCCTTTATAAATTCTGAGCCAACCTGTAAATTGTAAATGTTTCCCAATGAATTTTGTGCACTCACAATGTACAAACACAAACACATGTATATAAAAAAACATTAGTATTGATGGAGTAAGGAGAGAGTGAAAGCGAGTTGAACACGTACAGAGAGTTTGTCAACATGAGGTGGTCCTTGAAACTTCAATCTAGGGTCATTCCATGTTTGCCGGAAGTAGAAGTCCACGGTGAAATCCTTATTATTATTATACATAAAATTGATATTAGATTCCTAGTACTGGAAATCCGGATTCCGGATTCGAGAAAACACCAACGAAAATATGAGAAAAAAATATATCATAATAATAAAAGATGAGGAAAATAAATAAAATACTATACAATATAATATATATACGATATAATAGAGCGAGACAGAGATTTTCTATAATATATTTTTGGAGAAAACAAAAAACTAGGAATAAAATTATTATTAGTAGCTATCTCAAATAATAAATAGTGATTGTTTTTTGTATAGAAAGAGACAGCAAAGTGCAAGGGAAGAAAGACAGAGAAAGAGTAGTAGTTTCTATATAATATCCTTATCATAAGGACCTTATGTGTGGACAACTGCCACGTAAGTAATAATAATACATGTCTATAGATTTTTTTAATAACACAATGTCAATTACTGCATTATAATATATTTTTTATATATCATAATCAGATTAGTAATTAGTATTATTATGAAAGAACCAATAAGTTTTCAGAATTACAAGAATAATAATTTGATATAATATAAATTATTATTCATACAAGACGAATTATTTTCTAATTTCTACGACCAAGTCATATAATAATAATAATAATAATAAAACAACCATACACAGTCAACATTAAAGCATTCAAGTCCGAAAGAATAGACAGTAACACTTAAAATATTGATAGAGAAAGAGAGAAAGACAAAAAGGGGAAAACATTAAGATTAAAATTCTCATGCATGCAAAATTCTATCCTTTCAATTACAACTATATGAAGAAGGATTTAATAACTCAGGATGGGATATATAGATATGGATGAATGAATATTTTGAGATAGATTTGATTTTGGGTTACTCGTAATTTAGTTTTTGTTATTTAGAATTTTAGAAGATTTTTGACAATTCAATTATAATGAAAGAATAATGTGAAAATAAAATTCCAGAGGAGAAAAATCTGACTCAATTTTGGACTCATATGGACAAGGATAAGGAAATGATATATAAAAAAATTCAGTTTTTTGTTTGGTACAATATTTAATTGACTATAAAAGAAATAAAAGATGCACGATATATATATATATATATATACGGCCATGACAAGAATCAACACTGCAATTGAGGTTGAGTTTGTGTGCGGTGTGTGTTGTACGTGGGCTCGCTATGTGCTTATTGTGCTGGTGGATATTTCAATAATATATAGTTATTTAAATATATAAATTAAATATAGTTTTTTTATGTATAAATATAGATAATTCAATAGATAGATCCAGATGGAACAAACTAGATTAGTATAAGTTTGTTTTTTAATACAATAAATATATAGGTATAGATTTAATAAGTAAATGTAAAATTTGCTTACGAGTACGAGTGAAGAGACAGTGTGTGTGATTTCATGCATTTTTTTTAGATATTTAATTTAATGTAATAATAATAAAGTATTATCTATAGGAAAAGTTGTCCGTCAGTCCCACAAGACCGTAGAAGTAAGTATAATAGAAAGAATATTATATGTGTGGGAAACACCGTCCTAATTCAGCTCCCCGCACAGTCAAATAATCATTATAGAATCTATATTATAGATACTTATATACTTGTATAATATAAAAAATAATATATCCATTTTGTAGACATATTTATGACAGCTACAGTTACAGAGGTAGAGACTATATAGATGCATATCCGTATACTATAAGGATAGTCTTATATATTACTCACGTCACCAAAAAAAACCAACTACTATATTTAGAAGTATTTTAATGTATAAAAACTTACAATGAAACAAAATAGAAAGTAGATAAAGAAGATGGGAAACGATATATAGAAATTGATAGCATCAGCCTGTCAGTTAACAAGTAAATGAAAACCAACTAAATTAAAAGACATTTGACTATGGAATATGTGTATATGATTTGCATAGAGTATACTTAAGACGGATTAGTTTGTTCCTTTGTGCCGGAAGTAAAATACACGAAATCTATAATAGAACAAGAAGAGAGAGAGAGAGAGAATAAGAAGAAAAAGAGAAAGCAGTACAGTGAAAGAAAGTCTTTCCAGATGGAGTCGCTTTTATCATGATTTTCCCCAGTAGTCAGAGACAAATCTATAGTATTTGTTAAACAATCATAGAAATTGTAAACACAAAAGGCTTGTATGATTAGTTTCATGTATCAAAAATGTCTACTGCATCTTATTCAAATATAAATACATATTTTTTGGAGAGACATTGGTAGACAGACACAATGTTTATCTCAAATTCCGCCGAACATATTGTTATTTGAAATACGTTATATTGACACTTTCTTTACGAAACAAAAAGTTAAAGGAAAGAGAAACATTGGGAATTTCAATGTACAATGTTATACAAATTTTCATAGAGAGTGTCAACAAAGTACTTAAAATGACAAATTCTAACAGGGTAAACAAAATCTCCAGAAAAATGAAGTAAGAAACAAAATATTGTTATTAATTAAAAGAGTAGGCACTTGAAAAAATTGAACGCGTGTAGAGCCATGTGAAATATATGAACGTATATTTACATACACGTACGATTCGAAATTGAAAGATTAAAAGTATGAAAGAGAAAAAGTACTATGTAAGTAGTTTGAATATGTTTCTCGACCAATTATAAATTCATGAAAGACAGATGAAAGAAGGAGAAATGTTTTGAAATTTTCCCTATAGATCTCGAGAGTGAGTAGTGAGATCTTTCCTATCTCAAAAGAAAAAAAGAAAAAACATGTTATATATATTTTGTTTTATACATACATAAAAATAAATTGACATTTTTCGTGAAACATTAGAAAAAAAACAGCTTATTAACTATTATATGTTATATAAGTATAATTTTGCTTTGAGAGATTTTTTTAAAGGACAAAATGGATGAGATGTGTACCATTTGCACTTCACTGACGGAGCTGATGGATAGAACATACATGGTCACGCCCACAACAATTGGTGGACCTAAATAGGCCGGATTTAAATTTGTATAAAGTCAAACTTTCTGAATCCCTACCTTGTTACACAAAATTTATTAGTACATACTCATTACTTATCATTTATATCAAAGCTACCAAATACTTCATTTTGCATTTCCCAATCACCCCAAAGTTTGGGGCCCAAACGTTAAAGAAAGAAACGAATGAATGAACTAATTACATTAGATTTACATTATACTTTAATCGAACCAACCTGCACAGTATGCTATTATAATTTAGTAATATCCATAATTAGAATGATCTTTGTCCTTTGTGTACATATGTTGGAGTGTTGGAAAGGCCATGTGAATAAATGTATACTAACTGTATGTACCTAATGGACTGTGCCTTTCCACTATTCTGTATATATAGTGTGTAGTCATGAGTGTGTTTTGGCTTCTGACCGAGAATCTTCAAAGAAAATCAATGAAATCAATGTTTCTGTCCTGTATATTTATCTTTGTTTCAGGACGAGATATCCCTTAGCATGATTAACTGATTTCTTTTTTGTGTACTTTGCAGTTTTGTATGACTGTACGGTATTAAAATTATTATTTATTATCTTACAGTCGTCATTGCATTCTTTTAATTATATATAATAATACACTTGGCGAGCAATAACTATTGAAGACTATTGACCATTTAGCCTCCGAAATGATAATGGTATTGTATTAGGAAGTAGTAGCCCATCGTGTAAGTTTTGATTGATGAATCGTGTTGTTCTGGTCGTCATAAATGAAATAAAATAGAGAGAAAAGAGAAAAAAGAATATGAACGAAAACATAAAAAAATATTTGTCCAGTTCAAAATTACAGCGATAGAGAGAAAGAGAGAAGTGGAGCGTTTTGGTTAACAATAAATATTTATTGTGAAGAAATTGGAGCCGCCCGTCCTACACATTAATTTTGTCAACATTGTCGTACCGCATAGACTTTTTTGTTGTCATAACTTTGACAGACCGTTAAAAGTGAGGAGAATGAGAAGGGAATAGTGACATATCCAAAAGTGACATACCGCGTACTTACTGCTCACTAAATATTAAATATTATTACTCAAATGAACAGGGTAAACATGGTAAATGGATTTTGAGATATTCGTGCTCATGAGGTAAAAAAAGTTAAGAAATAAATGTAAACGGCCATCATCATCATCATAAAATAATCAAACAGCTTTTTGTCAAGTGAAAGGAATATAAAACTATTATTGCTTGCTTCTACTTATTGATAATGATTAATGATAATCAAAAGAATAATAATAATAATTTCTACTCAAGCGCATCACTAATATTTTTTGGATATCCTCATAAAAAATAGACTATTTGCTATCCAACAAACAAAAGTTGTATAATGTTGTTGTAACTCTTGTCAGGAATGTAAATCATATAAAATCTAACAACTATTAAAATTTTAGCCTGCCTAACTTGTACCAAAATACAAGTAATAACGAAAATATTAGTGTATGCATATATGCATAGGTTTTCTTATTAAACAATGTGTAGGAATTCCTACACATTGTTTAATTCCGAATTTCTAAGAAAATTATGTTCATTACAGTAAATACACATTGACCCAAATTATGGAGTTCTATGTGTGTTCGAATAAAAATAAAAATATTAAGTGTATTGTGTACTTTGCTTTTGTACAATTTAAAATGTCTATATAAAAGTCTCGTTTTAAAAATTAAAAAAAGTGAAAATTTAAGATTTGATATTTTAATTCGTGTGAAACGAGTTTGACTAACAAATCCTTTGTGAATGAGCTATCGATTTGATTATAAGTGGATTTTTATGGTGTGCATGTGAGTGCGTGGAAGCTGAGGGAAAAGAGGAGTAAAGCTGACAGGGTCACTGGAATCTACACGGTACGGTAAATATATAAAAAACTGATTTCTATGTATAATTGCATTGAACTGAACTGAGATTTTATAACATGACAGAGTTGAGAGAAAATGGAGAGAAAGGTACAAAGAAAATATTGTATAAATTAGGACAAATACAGATATATATATATATCCTGGATTTTCTCTTGGATTGAAACAAAAATCTACAAACTGCGGCTACAAACGAAAGGGCAATTATCGTTAAACAAGAGGGAAAATATCAAGTAGAATATTATTATTGTAATACTTTCACTTATTTAATATAGACAATATATAAATATTACTAAATTTGCAAGTGAAAAGATATAAATACTTCTCTGGATTTTAAAATAAAAATGATAATCAATATAATAAATATTGGTAGAAAAAAACCAAATAAAAAAGGGTCAATATATTATATAATATTATTTTAATTGTAATAATCATAGCTGCCCAAAGGCAAAGATCCCGAGATTCTCTAGATAAAAACGAAACGTTGTGGAAATGTTTCAAATCCTCCTAAGAATTTCGCTAAAAATACTACAAAGGAGACGAGGAGAGATAAAACAGGATGCCATTTATTAGCTTTGCAAGGGTAGTTCTGATTTTCAAATGACCTGTACCAGCATTCCCTGTGAGACATAAATAGCTTATGGCCACCAATCGATTCATGTCGTGTTCCTTTTAAAATTTTAAATCTTTCAAGTACAAATGTGTGTCTTTAGTATTACATTGACATTCTTCTATAATAACGGGCAAGGCCACATGCGTTCTGTAAGACCCAAAAAAGACACTGCAATCAATAACACGGAATTGACTGACGTCCATGTGCATGTTGTCATCTTACATATCGCCTTGAAATCAATCATTAAATTGTTAGGGAAATGAAAATTTTATTAAACTAACCCACAATTTTAAACTTATTTTTAGACAAAACATTTTTCATCCTCACACTTGGACATGGTACAGGCCCATATGGTAAAAATAACTAAATGCTGAATGTGCGTGGATTTCTTTCAGAAACCTTTGACCTTTATTTTAATCTAGGTCATCGCTGACGTTTCCGATACATAAACTATAAAATTAGAGATGCTCCAAAAGTGTGTACAGGATCTTTGGTCATTTGGATAGCTATGATTATACTATATACAAAGTAATAACGGCTACATATCTTTATATACATACTTATCAATACATGAAATAAAAAATGTCTCTGCTCTAACGATCATGCTAAGAGATCAATTTTGTTGTTGTTATGTGTGTTTACGAACCATCTCGACTTCACTCAGTGAGCTGATACTGAGTACATACATTGTTACGCCCACAACAACGGCTGGACCTACATTTATATACAGGTAGGACTATATATGTAGGACTTATTTATATATTCATATATATAATATACCAATATACAACCCATTTGACCATCACCTCTTTTTCATATTCATTATCTAACACAATATCTATATTATTATTTAATTACCATGTACTATCATATCTATACATCCATGAATATATAATCACAAGTCACAATGTTCTCGTTCCGAATCGTCACGGCAAGAAAAAGCACAGCACACGGTTACGTGTAAAGAGATAAAACTTTTATCATAAAAGTGATCACACTTCAAACTCACAAATTACGTTATGAGGACTTTCCTTTCAGTCAATCGAATGTTTTTCACCTTTCCTTTTTAATTATACCTCACTTGTCAATTAGTCTCTTTCACTTCCTAAATGATTTCCCTTAAACGACGTTCGAGTTGATAATAATTTAAGATAAATCCATTTTCAGGGTAATTTCTTTTTTTGAATTGTGGACGTGAAAAGTAAGTACTTACTTACCTAAATTCTGTTTTTTATATTTACCTATCAGACCTATCTTTCAATCCACCCGATACTTGTAGGGACCGCAGGTCACCTTATCATAAGGTTCTTATGTATCATATGTATGTATCTATGTGGTCGTTTCGTTCCCGATTTTGTTTCTTTGTGCACTACTTATATTCATTTGGGCCCTTCAGACAAACGACAGACTAGCTAGACTTTGTATACAATACAATAACCTTTTACGGTATGTATTGGACGGTAAATTGTTGGTTAGCTCCCAGTGTTTCTAGTTCATAGTTCATGTATACACATACATTTCCAGCGAAGAATAATATTTGGGGGAGTATAAATTGGGTACGACTGTGACTAGGACAAAGAGAAATATACTGAATGATACACTATACAGAGGTTCAAAAGTCGAGACTCGTGGAAATGTGTGGAAATAACGGGTTGGTGAAAGTAAAAGGGCGTGTTGGATGCAGATATACTTATACAATGTATAATATACATATAATATTATATATACATGTATAGAATGCAACATGATGAGAAAAACGACACGTCGTCAGCATCAAGCTGCTTTTGCCTGCCTTCTGTATTGATATTTGTGCCTTTTCCTAATCTATCTCTCTCTATTTCGACTCGAGACTTTTGGGTTTCCCGAAGAATGTGTACATAAAATAATATTATGAATTTGTACATTTGGTATGAATAACAGTCGTATTATTATACACAAAAGAGAAAAGGAGAGAGAGAGAGAGAGAGAGAGAGAGAGAGAGAGAGAAAATGGAATAGTGAGGACTGAAGAGTGAGTGGTGGATTCAATTCACACACTATGACTATGGGAATTTGGTTGGTGCGTGCTCTGCTCTTGACTGCCATGACGTGTCGGAGTCGACCTTATCTGATTTATTAATATTCAAGAGTATAAAATTGAGACAAGAGTGTCATTCTTCATTCTCACTGGGATAAAAGTGAGCACAGATAAATATTATTACGTATAGACTTGGAGAGAAAGAGAGAAAGAAAAAATATGTATATTCAATTCGGTCGGTTTACATTGTCATTATCCTTACTATAGCTGAACAACTCAAACCTCATAATAATACAGATATATATGGCTACATGTAGGTACATTACTATAAATATAGACGTTAATGAAAATGAAATGTATATATTTCAAGTCGGATGGTTAATTGAAAAAAAAGAGAGAAAAGATTGATGTAAGTACTAGTCAGCCAGTCTGATTTAATTGACCCGACGCTGTCCTTCATTTAACCAATTAGTAATAATATAGCTATAATAATTTATCGTTCAGACTAGATTGAATGTGGATATTATTTCCTTTTCCCGTATATGGAATTTGATCGAATGAAATAATTCTACATTTCTACATCATAATAATCATGGTATACGGCGAATTAATTATGACGTAATGTTTTTTTTTGTACTATCTTAATTAAAGAGTATTATTACGAGTGATCGATAGATTGAGATATATAATGAAAGAATAAAATGTGTAAAAGTTTCTACATACTTACTAAACGATGTATAGTTGAGGAAAATAAAAAGTATATAAAATGTATATGTTCAAGACTTGAACTTCAAGTCATAATAAGAAAAATGTTGAACAAATGAAGACTATATTATGTTGGGTATTCATAATAATATTATTATGATGATAAAAGATAATCAAACACCTTATTTACACTGACTCATTTCTACTTGAATTCGGTAACCTATTCAAGAAAACTATCCTTTTCTTTTTTGTATTAGTCGGAAATGAAAAAATGTCATGAAAATGATACAATAAAACGAATCTCACATGTTTAATCCTTACATAATTAAATCATTTCTCTAAACATAAAACTGTTTTTAACACGCTTTCCTTTGACAATTAGGTATCAAATGACTTTTGTCGAGAGATGAAGAAATGTACTGTTTTAAGTAATGGTTTTGAAGTTGGTTAAAGAACTTACATGATATATAAGTACATATATGTTCAAAATATTAAATGTAAAGTTTTGTCTAAAAAAAGATTAAAAAATGTAGTACTTACCTCCATAATTGGGCCGAACGCGTCTATCGTAATCTTTTCTAATGGTGTCGAGAATTGTTGTGATTTGATCACCCAATTCACGATTTCGATGCGATGCTGACTCGGAGTTGCCGCGTGCTGACCTGAAATCGTACAATTGAGGAAAAAATATTGAGCATTTATTATTTCATATATAACAAAATGAAAAAAACACAAAAAAGGATTATTATTATTATTATTATTATTGTTGTTTCGAGTTTGGATGTTGTTGGAATTATTCGAGTTGAAGAAACTTTTCCATCCGTTTACACAACAAATGCATATATACTTATAAATATAAAGATGGAAGAGAGAGTCAAGATCATACTCCTTATAATAATAATAATATGTCTGTGTACAAGGAGAGTAAAGACACACAAACAACTCAACTTAGACCCATTTTTTTTAGAACAAGATGAACGTATGGATGAGAGAGGAGTGTGTGTGTGTGTGTTTGTGTCTGTCTGTCTGTCTGTGTGTGGTGGTATGTGGAATTACTCATTGATGTAGAGAAACACATTTCCTTAATACAAATATATTGAGTAAATTTGAGACAGCCAAGCATAAATCCTGTTCGTACATGGAAAGAAAAGTCTTGTGCAGAATAGAGAAAGAAAGGAGGAAGAAAAAGCCTTTTTCAAAAAGGGGAAAAGAAGAAGAAAAGTGGAAAGGGAAAAGGGGAAAAGGGGGGAAAGAGAAGAAGAAGAAGAAGAAGAGCATCTTATGAAAGTTAGGATAGTCTGTTTGTTTGAGTCTGACAAGGAAAGCCCTCCGTGTTTTTCTCTCTTTGGCACACATTCACAGCATTCGATTCGTTGAGTCGAGAAAGACAGGCAAGTAGAGCTCAGTAATTAATTGCCTTTGGGAGTTGATGGCAATCAAGTGATTGGGGATGAAACGGGAGTCCTAGCTGAACTAATAGTTACTGCCCATACATGTATACTTACTCTCATACACACACACACACACACACACAAACACAAACAGAGAGACTCCATAGTCTATCATTTGGGGTTAAGAAGACTCAATGTAATTTCAGTTTCCAATGGAGTGAAGTTTAAAAAATTGCTTATTGGAATTCCTGATGTGATTTTTATGAGAATTGAGAATGAACAAGGAAACGAGAGAGAGAGAGAGAGAGAGAGTGGAAAAGAAAGTGAGGGAGAGATAGAGAGAACAGACGTAGAAATTGAGTAAAATGATGTAAGATGTGAAGATAAAAATGAAGATGATGACTACGAAGGAATTGCAAGAGATGATGGAAGAAGAAAGGGAATGCCAAACATAAAGAATAAGTGAAAAAGGACGAGGATTTTGAAGAGAGAGAGAGAGAGAGAAGAGAGGGACGACAAAGATAGCTGTATATATATATACATATATATACAGATATGTATGTGTGTGTGTGTGTGTGTGTATGGGAAATGTTGGGATCCTGATTACATGCTGTGACATGAAGAAGCCCGACGAACAGAATAATTACAAATTATGAGATTATTGAAGCTTGCTCTTGAAACCACGTGAAGGTAAAGTTAAGAGTCCAAAATTGAGTAGAATCAATATTGACTATGTAATCAACATCGACACTCACTTATCTCCCGTATATTCATTTTACTTGGAGAGAAGACAGAGAGCTAGTGCAGTAGCAGTAGGAGTAGGAGTAGGAGTGAGTGAGTACTAGTATGTGTGTGTATGTAGTTCTAGCTGTAGTTGTACAGATAGGAACTCCGTACGTACGTAAATGGGAATGGGCTTGTGGTTTATATGGTTGTAGGTGGAAGCATCTGACAAATGTAGGTGGCTAGCTCTGGCACATACTCTCAAAAGATAGAAATGAAGAAGAAAAAAAGGTAGGCCAGGCAGCCAGCCAGCCAAACAACCAGCCAGCATAAGAATCAGGATCCGAATCAGCAGCACAAGTACAAGTAGAAGCAGTAGCAGTAGCAGTAGGAGCAGCAAGCAGCCACCACCACTGAACCAACAGAACAAACTTTCTCTCTTTCTCCGTATGTATATGAATATATGTGTGTGTGTGTGAGTGTGAGTGTGCTAACCTTTTCGTCTTCTACTCTGCGCACTGCTTGTTCCCTATTGATTTTCCCATCTCCCATCCGACGCACTGCTTTCTCTTGGCCCGTTTCTCTTTCTCTTTTTCTCTTCGGCTCAAGCTCTCTCGCTCTTTCTCTTTTCCTTACTCTCTTTTGCTTTCTCTTTCTCTCTCTCTTTTGCTTTCTTCAACATCAGCATCAGCCTCAACTTTATCTACATCCATATCCACCTACACAACCACTTCTCCCAGCTTATTTCGCACACTATTATTCTAGCCCTATACAGAGGAATTATAGCGATAGTTCCACCGATGACTTACTGGATACTCCTTGGCCAATCTCATCTTTTCATCTCTCATAAGCTTGCTTATTTCCCCCCTCCCCCCAAAAAAAGAAGAGGATCAATACGTGGGTTAGCTATTGATGGTACTTGCAATTCTCCAGTCAATTTTATCTGTCTTTCTATATGTACAAGCACTTTCTCCCACTACACACTTTCTCTTTTTTTAGTTCCATCTACCCATTGGCATTGCTCCGTCGCTCCTTCTCTCTCTCTCTCTCTCAAGAAAAAGGAAAAAAAGCACATACGTCCACTGAACAACCACTACCCAACAACCAAAGGACAAAGAGCAATTCCAAGAAAAAATGGAAAGAATGAAGGGAAAATGAAAACTGAGCTTCATTTTCCAGACATTGACAACAACTCAACTCAACTCAACTGTACTCTACTCTACTCATTGTCAGTGGCAAGAAGCAAGAAGCAACAACAAAAAAAACACAAAACCTGTCCAAATCCAAACTCAAACTTGGATTAATTCAGAAAAGAAAAAAAAATAATCTAAATTCCAAGAAAACACAGCAGTGTAGCTGGTGAAGGAGCAAACAACGACAAAACATCACCCTTTGGGAACCAAAGGAGAGAAGCAAAAAATAAATAAATAGAGAATATATACAATATATATGAGAGAGAATGACTCATGCCGATTCATGTCAAACTAAATCAACATTGTAATTACAGGAATTGTACCTACGTAGTACCTGTTACCGGTAAATAGAAATTCATGTTCGGATATGGATATGAAAAGAGAGTCTATAGGTGCTAATTTGAGCTCATTGCCATCGCCTTCCACGATAATATGAAATGATGGAGAGAGAGAGAGAGAGGACCAGAGAGAGGGAGAGAAAAGAAAGTACCTGAACCCAACGCTCAACTCTTCAACCCACCACCCTAATTATAGATTTCCCTCTCGCATATACATACAAGTCAACCAAACCAAACTCTCAACCATATCGTTCCCTTATCATCACTTGTTATCCTTGTACTGCTAGAGAGTCGGTGACGCGTATTTTCCTTGTGTATGTGTCCATATTTTCATTAATACACAAAATATCTGTAGTGACAACATTTATAAGGAAACAACATTCTCTATTGTGTTGTTATTTTGTTTCTCATATACATATATTTATGTACATATGTGTGTGTGTGTGTGTTTGTTTGTAAACTCGACGGGCATTCCCTAGACTACGATCAACCTAGAGAATGTTTCTTTTTAAAAAAATAAAAATAAAAATCCACACGCATATAATCTACACACATAATTTTTTTCTTTAGTTAGTTTGGTTCATTCGTTGAGTGCATGTTCCACGCTTGACCTGAAAAACTACTTTTGAATGCCTAATCATATCATGTTCCCAGAGTCATGACATTGTACCCTATATATCACTAAACAAATCAAACGAAAAAGACAAATAGCTCTTGCCGCTTTTCAAGAAATCAATACGTTACCAACACGGCGGAAAATTTGTTCCGCATATTCCTCTCTCTTTCTTTCTTTCTCTCTCTCTTCCTTTCTCTTTCTCTTGGTACAATTCCCCGCTTTACGCTATACACACACACACACACATTCAGCTCCAGCCTCAACTTGAGAAGTCCATGTATGCATGCCTTTTGTTTTCTGTTGTATTGTGAACAAATCTGTCCTTTGACACACACACACACACACACACAAACACCAAGAGTATTCTAGGCCCACACACATAGACATTATATGCATGCATGGGGACCCATTCTGTTTATCTTGATACTGAAGGCTGCATATAAATCTCAAATTCAAGTATGACTCGGAACACTTTTTAGATAAACATCTCAGACTCACTAAAAGCAACGAAGAAAAGCAACGAAAGAGAGAGAGAAACTAGATTATGTGACTTGAAGCATATCCGTAGAAATAGAAATACTAACTGTGAAACAAGAGAGAAAGAGTGAGAGAGAGAGAGAGAGAAAGGGAAATGAAACAAGAGTTAGAAAAAAGGGAAAAGAAAATGCCTTGGACATGAATTCTTCATCGATGTTTTAACATGCAAGTACAGTCGTCCTACTGTACGCGTGAAAGTAGCTTTCTCTCAGTCCTTCTTTCTCCTTTTCTCCTTTTCTCTGTTTCGTCAGCGTCTCTGACTTTAATTGTACATGTGAAAAAAACGAGTGAACATCATGTGCGAAATTTCCCCTGTCTCTTTCCCCCTTTTCCACGTCCTTCTGCTTTCTCTCTCTCTCTCGCTCAAGCCTCTGACTGCCGAGCTCTCTCTCTCTCTCTCACTCTGTCTGTCTCGAGCTCAGAAGAATGATGGTTGATACACCGACTGTGGACACCTTGATTTGAAGACGAATACAAATGCATAGCTCAAGAAAGGCCAAAGTTTGGAGAGAGAGAGAGAGAGAGAGAGAGAGAGAGAGAGAGAGAGAGAACGAGAGAAAGCTAAAATTTGTATACTTGAAATGGAAAGAGGAGTGAGACTGGAGAGTGAGGGCCTCCCATTCTTTCCCCCCTCTCATATACATATTTTCTCGACAATCTTTCCGGCCATCCGCATATCTACTTTTTCTTTTCTTCTCCTTATTCTCTTGCCTTCTTTCTCACTCTCTCAACTCCCGAATAATTCTGAATCCTGAATTCTACTTCTGAATGTGAGTTGAAGAGAGAGAGAGAAAGAGGGAGACGAGCAGATACAAATACGAAGCGAAGTACTACCGCCACTAAGTGTATACTGAGTGTGATTTGTTTGTAAATAATAAAGGGAGGTTTGTATGTGTGTGTGTGTGTGTGTGTGCTTGGATATTTGACAGTATAATAGTGTGCATGGAGAAAGGGGAGAGAGAGATAGAGAGAGAAAGAGAGAGAGAGGAAAGAGAAAGCGAGAAGACTAAGACGACGAATATCTATCTATCTGCATGGCATTACAGGAGAAAGGGGGAGAAAGAGAGAGATGAGATTTGCGTTGTGTATGCTCTTGTGATAGGAGCAACTGCGCACTTGCGTCATCACCGGGATCCATGTCGGCATTTATACAGGGGAATATGGACGTGATATATGTGTTTTGCGTGAAATTTCTCTTTAAGTCAGTTTCCTCCTCTCGCAGAGTCCAAGACAAGATACACACACACACATAGAGAGAGAGGAGGGAGTAAAGAGAGAAAGAGAGATAGAAGAAAGTAGTGGAAGAAGAAGAAGAAGGAGGAAAAAAAGTTGGATGTACCAACTACAAGTCCAACTACTGATATTTTCCTTTCTTGCTACAACATCCCACTTGGTTACTGATACGGTCATGCAGAGTCCACACATCAAACCAAGCCACTTTCTCTCTCTCACTCTCTTACAGTCATCCATCTATATTGTACACACACCCATACACACATACACATACAGACTGGGAATGCTCTGAGACCAGACTCTGACTCTCGCCATGAGCACGAAGTAAAAGTGGAAGTAGAAGTAGAAGCAGAAGCAGAAACTGGGATAGAAAGGCTAAATCCGGAGATCACTAAATCATCAAGAATTCCTCCGCGGAATTTTCTTTCGAGGCTGTGAGCTAAGTAGAGGCGAGTCCGGAAGTTGTATTTCCTCCAAAATGATGCAATTGGTTCATTTTCTCCAGTCCACAATTACCATAGTACACAATCATCCCCCCCATATATCCTCACTCACTACTGACTCCCCATAATAAGATATTATATATTTTTTTTATGTTTGAATGTCTGCATGTGTGTGCTGTGTTACGTACGGACCTAAGGATGTATACGAATAAACAGACATGGAGATTTTCCTTGCCTTGCCGCCGCCCTATGATTATGGCAAAAGATAGTCTGTACTTATTCTATTGATGAGAGAGAGAGATAAAGCCCCATCACTATCATTTCCTTCATTTAAATCCTTCAAATGGGCAAACAACCGGATTTCTCTTCCACACAAACACACATACTCTTTTGTACTTTCTCTATTCACTACTGACTGCCATATTCAAATGAAAATCCCAGAAAATGTTTATATGTATTCAACTTTAAAAACACAGTTTGAGTCCACATCACAAACATTCCGTATCCTTCCACACGCATTTTGTGCCTTGAAAATTTTAATACAGCCAATTATTACATGTTTCATTTAATCATATAATCATAAAAGAATTCCTACCCAGTTTTCAATCAAAAGAGGGGAATGCAAAAAAAAAAAAAAAATTGATTTAGTATATCGCTCAATAAAAAAAACCACCCGACTATAAAATGTGTGGAAAGTGGGAAACCAACCACATTCAAAAGATTAAAAAACCTTTTTTTGAAGAAGAAAAAGAAAAAGAAAAAGAAAGGAAATATATTAATGAACCAAGGAATATGAAAAAACCAGCACGCCTTCAAATAAATCAAAGAAAAATGTATAAAAATGACACAAAAGATTGTGGGAATCAAATTTATACACTTTTCTTAATTGCATTTTCCCTTTTTCATTTTCAATACTTGAACTGTCATGTCGTAAAAAAACTAGAGCTTTTCCAATCTATTTAAGTTGTAATAAAATTTATACATTTTTTCTATTTGATCGAGAGTTCGAGAGATGTGTGTGCAAGTGGGAAATCAACATTCAATTTGAATAGACAAATACCAGGAATTTTATAGCTTGTAAATTACAGACGCCAAAGAGAGAGAGAGATGGAAAGAGATGGAAAGAGAGAGAGAGATAGCGTAGAATTAAAATCAAGAAGATCGAAAGAATTCCTTTGAAAGAACATTCACTATATTTGTTTTGTGGGTGTATTTTGTAATTTGTAATTGTAATTTGGAAGATCCTGAAGAAGAAAAAAGGAAGAAGAGGAAAAGTGTGTGGATGATTCAATAATTCATGATGTCAAGTCAAATTCAATAAAACAAGCTTTTCCAGATAAATCCACTTGGAAATCAACAGTGACATGAGAGAGGGAAACGCTGTCCCACCACATTAGTATTAGTTTCTTGCGGAGGGTTTCTACTTCATCCGACTACTACTACTACGACTACTACGACTACTACGGATCCTCCCAAGTCCCAAGAAGAAATGGGTAATACTCTGATAGGAGGACGAGAATGGAATTTACAAACCGGTGGATGGAGAAAGCAAAAAAAAAAAAGCAGAAGAGAGAAGAGTCAGTACCTGAGTACTAAAAAAAGCACAAGTATTCGATTACAATTGCACATGGACTCCATAACGTACTCAGCCAGCATCAAACATACTGGGATATACAGATAGAAGAAAAAAACTTGAACCTTTTCTTTTTAGCTTGTTTTGTTTGTGTTCTCTCCCTCTCTTTTCCAATTTCTTGTCATATCAAGTTTCTATGAAGGAACATTTGGATAGAACAAAGCAAAACATAGAACAAAAAAAGATCCTTTTACTCTCTCTCTCTCTCTCTTATCTATCCCCTTGTATTTTCTCCATTTAAAAGATTGTAGATGTTGAAATTTGAATCCAGATTGAATGATGTTAAATGCCCATGCTGCATCCTTAATTCAACAGCAGGAGGAGAAACGGGATATTCTGAGAAATGTTGACGGGATGTACAAAAGAAAAAACGGGGTAGGCAACGTTTCTTTTCCATTGAAATACAACACGAGAGAGAAAGAGAAAGAGAGAGGAGAGAAAGATGAGAGAGAGTGAGAGAGAAAGAGAAAAAAGTGATAATCATACGGTGACTGTGTTACTTTCTCTCTCACTCTGCGTATTCATACGGATTTTCCATTCAGAATTCAGAATGTGATAAATGATAAATGAAGGAGGGGAAAGGAACAAAATGAATGTCGGTGTGTATGAATGAAAATTCAAAAAGAGTGAAATTGAAAGTGAAAGAGAGTGAAAGAGAGGATGTAGTTAGTGGCGGAAAAGGAAAAGAAAAGAGAATACATGATGATTCAACAGAGAGAGAGCGCGCGAGAGAAATGGAGAGGAAAGGGGAGGGGAAGAATTGTGAAGAGAGAGAGAGAGAGAGATGCGTTTAAAAATGAAACTAGTAGTTTTTTTGTAGGTACAAAGAAGATAATTGGACGGTGGAAATGAGCCATGTGAAATGATTGAGAGAGAGAGAGAGAGAGAAAGAAAGTGGAGAAAGGAAGCCGGTGGGGATTGAGATAAGGTGTATTGTGGTGATGAGTACTGAGGAATATCCGTAGTCATCGTCTCTCTCTCTCTTTCTCTCTTTCTTTATCTTTCTCGTCCCCATTCCATGATTATGCTCCGTTTCAAGGAAGATGAAGACAAAGATGAAGACGGGTACAACAAGGTGAAGGAATGCAAAGGATTTATTGTGGGATGGAAAAAGGAGGGCGTCGGGATAAGATAGGACATGAGAGAAGTGAATAGGAGGAAAATGAGAAGGAAAGAGAAAAAGAGAGAAAAGATAATGAGAGTTGTATGCAGATGATGAAGGTAAAAAGGAAGAGAGAAAGGGAGAGAGATGAGAAGGTGTTTGTTGGTGAAGTGTAGAGCTACTTATGGGGAAGATGTTTCCTTCACCTGATGCATCAATTTATAATGCCAATCATCCATGGCCCCCACGTCAAGTGAGATGAGTTGATAGTTGATAGTCAATACATACGAACACATCAAACAGGTTTCCCTGTAATCAAATTTTTCCCTCTCTTTCCCTCTCTTTCTCTCTCTCTCCCTCTCTCTCTTTCTATACTGATATTTTCTCCGTAGCTTGGAGAAAATTAAATGTGTGTAGGTTGATATTTTGGTGGATAGAAATGGGGCTGGGAATGAGATGGTTTGAGGTCTATTATATGTATGTTAGTTGAGTAGTGAGGGAAGTGGCACTTGAACGTATTAATATCGAATGGCATATCTGCACACTTCTTGAGCCACAAAAGGAATACGATGGCTCTTGACAATCAAGAGCTTTCTCCACCAAAAGTATACTCTCCGCGTTTCCCTCTGTGAAGCCCGTAGAGCATGGGATTTTCATTTTCATACACACTCCAATTCTACATGTTACAACATATAGAAAATACTCACCACAGCCCCCCCACTCACCTCTCTCTCTCTCTCTGTCTATCTCTCTCTCCCCCTCTCTCTACCTTAACATTTCATACAATGTGGAGCCGTATGGCATGAAAGTGAAAGGAGATACGACTTGAGTATGAAGAGCAAAAGAGAGAGAGACACACAAAAAAGACGGTTACTGTTTTTCCTGATTTGCTTCTCTGATCAAGGCTCAAGAGTCAAGTGAGAAGGCTCATCCAAATGGCAAACACACCTTTGGTGTTTCCCTACCTTTTTACCGATTCCATTGTACAGAGTGGAATAAGATGGGGAGAAAAAGAGAGGGATTGAGAAATTTATAGAGGCGAGTTGAAAGAAGAGAAGAGAGTACAGGCAACAGAGAGAAAGAGAGAGAGAGAGAGTAAAAGAAAAAAGCCTGTTCACGGACTCTCTCTCTCTCTCTCCTCTCTTCTCCAAAATTTGTTCAAATGGCAATGAAAAACGAGGCTGATTTTATCCCATTAAACATAGAGAGAAACATGCAAGGAATGGAGAGACATATTCCTGAACAAACACTGCGCACTCGGTTTTCTCGCTTCTCTCGTATTGATTTTTCTATCCGACACACTCTATGCTCCATATACCATTCTCAGACTTTTGCCAAATTTTTTCGCACAAGCATTACTGTGACTTGGACAAAATTTACGTGACCTATGCTCTCAAGAAATCTCCCTCATCTCTTCCACATTCTCTCTCTCTCGCTCTCTCCCTTTCTCTCCTTCTCAATACCACATAAGAAAAAAAAACTTAAAACATCCTTGGCATGATATTTTATTTGAAATCTTCACCAAATACACACAGACAAATGTATATACACACAAGCTCTTTCCCTCTCTCACTTCTTCACTCACACACACACACACTCACTCACTCCTTCACTCACACACACTCACACACACACACACACACACACACACACATACACACACACATACATGCACAATGGGTTTTATTCACGGTGCTCTCTCAAAGTCTTTCATAACGTCATCCCTCACCGACTTAAACTGTTCAAAGGGAAATCCGAAGACAGACAGACAAAAACCAAAATCAGAATACAAGATACAAAAACCCTTCAGTTCACTTCTATAAAAAAGATTTGGAAATGGGACAAGAACAAACGAACTATTAGAGAGATATTTAACTCATTTTCACATTCCTAAAATATTCATTCCCAACCCACTTACAACGAAAGATTCAAAATATTTTCACTTTGAGAACGAACCCCCTCAATTTTTACTATTTCCTTTCCTCTCAAGTTTCCTCGCTTCCTCTTCCCTTCTCTCTCTCTCTCTCTCTCTCTCTCTCTCTCTCTCTCTCTCTCTCACTTCCTCACCAAGAAACACAACAAACTCCAAGCGCTCAACTTTTCCCGTTGTGTTGTTGTGACGAGAGTGAGAGAGAAAGAGGGAGGAAATCAAGTTCTATCCCTCACTATGAGTTTGATGGTGATGCGATCCTAGCTAAATGGGTAATTTGTACGTGCTTGACCCAAATAACTGGCTGTGCATCAATATTTTATGCGGCGAAAACGCACACACACACACACACACACTGACTACTAGAAACTCTGGAACCACACACACACACACACACACACACAAACAGGACACACGCGAACTCATTTATACTACAATCGCGCTATATTCCCATCCACACACAGCCACAGCCACACAGCCACAGCCACACAGCCACAAAGCAACTTGATATTTGTGTATTATTTGTCCTCCACTTGCACATTGTCAAGACCAGGGCAAACGATTCATCACAAATTCATTATCATTCAAACATTTTCTCTCATCAATATACTCTTTTGAGAAAACTCCTCGTCACCATCACCGTTTGGGGAACTAAACACTTTTGGCCTTGTAAATGTGCTACACGGTGTTTGTGTGTATGTATGTGTGTTTTTTTGTTGTGGTACCAAAACACAAATCGCCAAATGCACACACAAATATATATACGTATATATATATATATTTCAATGGACTTTGTGTATGTATGTGTGTGTTCGTTCCAAAAACCCCCCAGGAAAAAAATCTACCAAGAAATGCGAAGGGGGCAGAGGGAAATTCAAAGCGAGTTGCTCCGTTTTTTTGTTTTGCTTTGTTTGGTGGTCATGTTTAAACCGTTGTGTTGTTTTTTCCATGTTGACTTGTATTTACATTCCTTTTTTTTTGTTTTTGTACTCGTCACTTTCATGGCAATTAAAAACGACATGGAGTATGATGAATGATAATTACAATGTTGAAACTTAAATGAGGAGATAAATATGGGTGATGTTTGTGTGTGATGTTTGATTGGTGGGTTTGGTTGGTTTTTTGATTGTATTTATTTTTCATGTGGGTAAATGAGGATTACTTACACTCCAGTGAACGATGTGTATTTGAGCAGTAGGACAAACGACAGCATGACGTACATAAGTACGTACATTCTTGCAAGAATGTGGCTGGTGATTGTAGTCGGCGTCATTTGAGTCTCACAGATTTTCGTAAGGAACAAACTGGCTTGACTCACAAATGGATAGAGAATCCATTGTTGGGGTCATCATGGGGAAATCGGCGGTGAGCCAAAGTCTCTCTGCCTTCCTCCATGATATGACATGAACTGTATTCGTCGCGCGTGGTCACTCGGCTAAACCAGTTGACCTCCTCCTTCTTCTTCTTCTTCGTCTCCTTCGTAAATTTCCTTTGAAAAACACTCTCCACAACACTCAACACACCCGAAGAAACCGAACCAGAAACAGAAACAGAAACAGAAGCAGAACCAGTCAGAGAGACAGAGACGAAGAGAACTCTATAAATTTTTTCTTTTGTAGTTTGAGAGAGACTCCTTCAAATTATTTTGTACAAAGGTAATTTGATGATCTGGATATCCTCTTTCGTCCTTTTCCTCCTGTTTCCTTTTTCTCCGTTTGGTTCTCCAATTATGTCAATGTTCTCTCGTCTTCTGCTCAACTGAACAACGACGAAGCACCATTCTGAATCAAGTTTTTTTTTGTGAGACAACTGGCGGAACGGGCTGCACTCGTCACAATTGCTCCCGATCGTCTGACTGAATTGTGAACACGGGGCGCAATTTCTGCAGCAGCCAAGTCTCTCTCTTTCTTTCTCTCTCTCTCTCTCAGTTCATTCGTATGTATGTACATGGACAAGGCTCAGATTTTCACTGCGGAAGGCACACTTTTGATTGGGTCGCTCCTTTCTCCTGCGCACTTGCGTCATTCTTCCATGCTCTCTACGCTACAGAGCTCTCCTCGTTTCTCTTTCTCTTTTTCACTGCGCTAAACCTAAGAATATGTCCTTTCTTTACCAGCAGGTATCCCTTTGTGCTTTCCCTTCATGCCTTTTCTCTCTTTCTCTCTCTTCACTCCCTTTCTCTCTCATGCACGTTCCTACTTCCTCACCTCATACGGAGCTTCAAATAAATACATACACACACACACACACACACACACACACACACACATGCAGGCAGAGAAAGAGGAACGAAAGCAGAGAGACGCAAACACACACACACACATACATATATATATATACGATATAAATGTATATATATTTAGTTACATACAAATACAGATATATGTAAGAAATGCAGGATATTCCATAGTTCGTTTGAATGTAGCCACAATAGTTCTGGCTATGATGCTTTACCTTTCATGAAACACAATGAAAAGACCTTTTGCTTTCTCCTACTTTCCCCTCAGAAATCCCACACTTCACACCAATAAGCAGTAAATACTCTCTGAGCGCATATACCATTATATTTTATACATTATATTCCACATTGTACCTACATTCTACACACACACACACACACATGAAATATCATATTCATATCCTGGCCATTACAATGTGTGACTTTCACTCGTTCTATTTTCTCTCTGTGTTTATGTGTGTGTTTGTGTTTGTGTGTGTTTTATCGTGCTGGAATTGGAATATTCAAGCTTGTAAGTACTCAACCAGAACCCGCTGACCACAATCAACCCCCAAAATGTAATGCTCACTGGGAAACTATACAATCATTACATTTGTTGAATTCATCCGTCCACTTCAAACCTTGTTTTTTTATTCATTCATAAATGAAGTTTGAGGAGTTTCTAGACAGCGGAAAGAGCGTCCAAGCATTAAACATCTCAAAATTTACCAAATAATATGAACAAATATACAAAAGTCATTATTTCGCTTTTCCATCTTTTTCTTTCTCTCCCTCGCTTTGTGCTTTTTATTATTTTATCCACATATTTCACATAGACTTTCTCCCTTTCTCTTTCACTCTCTCTCCATTTTCCTTTCTTACCAGTTTACCTTCATAAATTCAAAAACATAGTTTAATATCGCAGTGACGCTACAAACCATATGTTTCCATTTTAGTGCCTAATGAAAATTCTTCGAGTCTTAAGGGAAACACACGGACACGTGTGAGTACAGAAAGAGCACGGTAAATGAGTTGAAAGTATAGAACCAAGAGCAGAATGAGTGAAAGTGAGAAAGAGAGAGAGAGAGAATTTTAATTCACTAGATCTCTCACGTATCTACATTTAGATGGTGAGTAGTGCACAGTCACTCTATCACATTGACATGAGGCTGGCTCACATAGCATAGAGAAATGAGTAGAGAATATAGACTATTTCTGTTCCCCCATTTCATAATTCATAGAGCGCTCAACATATTACATATCGCTCATGTAATTTGAGCGAGTAAAAACATATTTTATGGCTGTACATTTGTTCAACATTCACAACTTAAATACATAGGAATATATGGCGTAAGAAATAATTCTGGTCATGTCTATGTCTACTTAATAGCACTCATGCAAAGAGGCAGTCTCAAAGAAAATATGCATGTACCTATACATATGAAATGAATGTAGAGAGAGAGAGAGTGGGAGAAAGAGAGAGAAAGAGCATATTACAATTTATTTGGAAATGTCGAATAGGAAAAAATAAAATACTAGTTATATATTATTGTAAAGAAAGGGGAGAGAGAGAGAAAACAGGTACTTCTGTAACACCTCTGGAAAGGAATTCCTCACGTTTCTCGTCATGCAATGCAGAATTTAGAGGAAAGGTAATCAAAGTAACGGCGCGAGCGATAGCGATGTAATAATAATGAATCTTGCCCTCCTCTCTCTCTCTCTCTTTCCTTCTTTGCCTACTTGTTTTTCTTCCAATTCACGTTCATTCTTCCTCTCGTGTATACTAATATATACCAATATACTTAACTCATACTACTTACAACTTATACTTTTCTTTTTTCCTTTTTTTCTCTCTCTCTCTTTCTCTGGCTCACTTCTCTCCTTCTCCTTCTTCTTTCTCCATCCAGGCTTTTACTCGAAAGAAAGTTTTCCACAGTATATAAAGTGTAAAGAATCCGGAGGAAAAAAGCCAAGCTATTTAGTACATACCGTAGTTCGTATGTATATACAGATATATATATGTGTGTGTGTGTGTTTGAGTTTTTTTGAGTAGTGTGTACACCTTCTCAATTCCCAAATGATTACTCTTTTCACGTACGTAGGAAAGGCCCATGAATTTTTTTTTTTGCTCAACTCAGTATATTGTATAATGATGATGTGGGAGATAGAGATAGAGCTATACAGGCCACTTTATGTTCTGTTCTCATATCCATTACGCTAACAGTTAAAATGTCTCTATAGAAGCAGGGGGAGGAGTGAGTGTAGTTGGGTTGTTGCAAATTGCGAATTGTGAATTGCGAATTGTCCATAGACATTTTCCTGGGTGAGATAAAGAGAGAGAGAGAGAACCAACTCACTGGCCGCGGTTTTACGATAAACAGATGTGAATTCTTCCACGCTTTCCTAATGATAAAACCACCGATGGTTCTGGGAGTGTGTGGATATGTGTGTGTGTGTGTGGGGATGGGAGCTCAACATTTTTCTCGTCGCACCACCTTGTAGCTGTGTCGAATAAAAAGTGTGTGCGAGTGTGTGTGTGTGTGTGTGTTTAAGAATAACAAGCCAACTATGTATGTGTAAATATCTCTGTATATGTATATGTATTTTGTTCCAGGACCGAAGGGATTTCAGTGAGAAAATTTTCATCAGTGAAGAGTTGAAAGTTGAGAGTAGTGAAATAAAAATTATGGTGAAAGAAAACATGAGAGAAGCCATTGTTGTGTAGTAGTTTGAATTCTGAGTTGACATGCAACTTTACAAAACTACAAATACTTGGAGCAACACTGCGGAAAGAGAGAGAGCGAGAGATTCGAGTTGGAGTCAGAGGTAGAGAGTCGTTTGAACAGATTTACTTTTGGTCTTTGTCGTCTGTACAGCTTTTCATAAAATTACAATTGCACTCTACCTAATACTATTAGCTCACATACGCCGACAGACAGAGAGAGAAACGAGAAAGTAAATGAAGGGAACCAAAGCAGTTGCATGGTAGAGAAATATATGTATTTTCACTCTCTCTCTTCCTCTCTTTCTCTCTTTCTCTCACTCAAAAACTCTCAAGTTTCCACATACAAACATATACATACACTTATTGTCAATGTATTTGAGAGTATTTTAGTATATTCTCTGGGATGGAAACAGTCTTTTAAGTGCTTCAACGTTCCTCACGTTGTTTATCTTTGCCCATATGAAAAGCAGGGAAAATACTCATTTTCATTCAAACGAGACACCTTTTTCCTCTATATTCAATCCCAATACTTTCGACTCCCCCGTTTACATCCAAATTACTTTTCCCTTCAAATTGCCTACAAATCCAATTATTCTCCACGACCCTTTTATTCTAATATATTTATGACAAACTCGAGAGAGAGAGAGAGAGAGAGAGAGAGAGAGAGTGAGAGAGAGAGAGAAACAAGAAAAGAACAAATAAAAACACTACCACGTAATGCTAATTGTAATTGTATGGAAATTTTTTGACTATGGAATTGGGAAAGTTCTGCATGTTTGTGTCTACAAACTCGAATTACTATACCAATCCGAATTGTAAACTACAGCAAAGTACGGGTACTTTGAATATGCATGCGATACAACTCATGTCCGGATTACATGAAAAGTTGTGCTTTGGTACTCGGTCGACTTGTCAATTTTTAAGGGTAACAACCGACACGTTGTCATTAAATCTGGGAAAAGAAATCCAATTAATGACTCAATCTCAAATACTTGTACCTCTCTCCCCTCTCTCTCTCTCTCTCTCCTCTCTCTCTCCATATTGTAATGAAGGCTCTGAACATTCGTATGCTCTAGAAATGCAAATAAAGGCGAAAACTGTTGATAATTTTGTCAAATTCAAATAAAAATCCTGCACCTCTCTGAAGAAAATCATGGGAAATCCACATATATACACAAGGAAATTGAACAAAGCCTAAGTAAATACGAGAGTGTCTAAAAAATTTAGTATTTTCTTTGCTATTTTTTATCTGCACACTTAGAAATTATCAGTAGGGGGATTTGTGAGGAGGATTTAAAGGTACAAAGTACAACGTGATATAATGCCGGTGAGGGAGTGAGAGAGAGAGAGAGAGAGAGAAGAGAAGAGAAGAGACGACGACCGGAACGGAAAACAGTAAAAGATGCTCAGCATCTAGTTTTCCAAAGTAAAGTTTTGGTCTTCTCCATCAGTGTAGATGGCTTAGCTGCCGTAAATGTACCATCACATCACTCTCCTCTCGCAGTACCCAGACTCACATTTTCTTCTTCTTCACTTCCACCTTTCGGCTTCGACTTTGGCATTGACTTGAATGTGAGAAAATCTGTGCTTGCTCTGTATACGTAAAACGTAAAACGTATTGCGTATAGGTATAAGATGGAGTGTCATTATCTATACAGAATGAAGACAAAGTAATATGTATGACTGTAGATTGTAGATATAGTATGTAATCTATCTGTATATGCATAAACATAACACTCTGTGATATGGACGCACTCCTTGTGCGGATATTACAAAGTATATGAGTGAATTGACTCTACACACAGATAGAGTGTAAAAAAGAGGATAGAAATGTGATGATGGTTCCGCTATGCGTCAGGAAATAATTCATCACGTTATCGTCATTTTCATTTATACTGATTTATGTATGTATATGTGCAACATTTTCCTTGGTATAGACATCCCATTATTATTATTATTATTATTAGTACTAGTCTGATGAAGATGGACCAAAGATGAAGTGATACAATGTATTATATAATATATAAACCATGATAATTTTCAAACTGTTCACACAAACTGATGAAAATGAAGAGAAGGGTTTCAAGCTAACGAAGCGATAACCGCTACTTTTGTTTTCTTTTATAATTAATATCGAGGTAGTATACAGACTAGGAATCCGACTCGCCTCTCACATTCAGTGAAAAGAGTCCAAGAAAAGCGAAACAAAGCTGTCAAAGAGCCAAAACTACAGACTATCACTATACGCATATTATTATTATTATTATTATTATTATTATATTCTTTTACTTGCATTATTATTATTACAATACAAGTTGAAGTTGATGCACTCTAAAGATACGGACCATAAAATAAAATAAAATAAGATGTATGATTACAACACAAATTTTCAAATCTAAAATAAAACAACAGTTAACTACAATAAGAACAGAGTATACGATCATTACGATCATCATATGTGTGTGCAGTTTTTCTTGAGGAAGTTTGAGGAAGTTTGACTACTATTTCATTTTCACTGTGGGTATATATAGGTACAACAGATACAATTTCAATTTCCAAAAAGATGAGCATCCATAAATACCTATTTCATATTTGATGTGCACAGTTGTGTGCACATATACGATAGAAAAAACAGTACAGGAAGTTACACATCGTAATTCTTTAAAGATTCTCTAGATTATTTATGTCTAATCAAAATCCAAACAGAAACACAAATTCACAGATTTACATATGTTTTCACATGAAAATATACACTTTTTTATTCTAAAATATTCGAAAGTAAAAAGCCGAAATGAATAATTCATTCAGTCACAATTCGCAAAACTTCTTTTATATAGTTTCATAATTTGTATCCTGTTACTTTTCTTTCTTTTTTTTTTTCTTTTTTTTGTTTGTTGGAAATTCTTATTTGAAAAGTGTTTATTCAAACCAAAAAAAATTCGGGAAATCAGTTCATTTTTTTCATGATGATTTAATATGATCCACTTGCTTACGTACAACGTTTTTAAGGATATGCAATTTCATTTTCTATTCTACGGGGATAAAAATCATGTCAGTATTTAAATGTTTTATGTATCAAGTCAAAGGGATTTTAGTGTGTTTGGGGAATTGAGAATGTGAAAAGTGTAGGTATATAAAAAGTCGACGGGTGAAATGGAATGAAATGTGTGTGTATGTGTGTGACTGAGAGAACTTGTGTTTATATACATTATGTAGATTACACGTGAAGCTTTGAGTGAGACGAAAAAGAAAGCAGGGACTTTTTTCCAAGTTGAAGCCGAAGAGGAAGAGAGCCGAGAGAGAGAGAGAGAGTGAGAGAAAGAGAGTGAGAGTACACACTTGGCTTATTTGGGAAAAGTTTGAGATGACAGCTCGAGTACTTATTTAAGGTAAAAGAACTGATCGTGACAGTTAAGCAGCGAAGAAGAGAATCTAACTTGTACATAATGTGGAATCAAATGGGAGAGGATAAAAAGAGGATGATGATATCTCTCCCTCATGTAAGGTAAAATAGGATATATATTATATATTATATACCATATCCCCAATTTATAATCAGGTAATAACAGAGAGTAAAAAAAATTATATTTCCTTTCGAGTGTTTGTACAAGTGCTTCGTATATTTTTTCTACGGAGAAAAAAAAAGCAAAAAAAAAAAAAAATGATAGACGAAATGTGATCTCATTTTATTCCTAGTTTTTTTTTCTGTTCTTACAGATACTGAAGTTTTGGTGGTTCTGGATCCCAGATTTTGGATTTCAAACTCAAGATTTTGAATTTTGAATCGTTTCATCATGCTTCAGATATGACGATAATGGCACTTGGTTTTTTTCCTTGCTGGGGGAGACGAATGAGATGATGAAGAAGAAGAAGAGGAAAATGTGTCAAATCTTTGTAAGTACACTTTGTAGGCTTGTAGGTATATCTGTGGAAATAATTTCCAGTGTACACTTTTGTGTATATCCATCTGTGTGTAAGTGTGTGTGTGTGTGTGTGTGTGTGTGTGTGTGTGTGTGTAGTGACATGAGTGTGGCAAGTTTTGACCATATGTACGGGATTTCTTTCAGTCTGTTACCAGTTGCCAAGCAAGTGTCAGGACGTATACACCTATATATATATATACATTTAGAGCTATGTAGTTTTCTTCTTAAAAATGTAGATACCTTTATACGTATAGTGATATTCGGTGGATGGTGGAGATGGGGAGCATCCTATCCATGGATGTAGATAATGTAGAAGATGTGATGTCTACTCGAACTAGGAATTCTTTTATCGATCTCACACAGTGCAGGCACATATTGATGACATCCTCATATATGTAGTCAACTTTCTCATATTCTTCTCCGTCTCTCTCTGTACATGTACATATGTACATACATAGCGTGTGTATATACCTACAATGACTACTGTACGGAAGAAAAGATCCTAAAGAAAACCTTTTAAAGGGTTTTTCTTGCAAACTCACCATAAAACATAAAATACTTTTCACATATAGTGCAATGTGACTACCGAAATGTATTTTATACTGAGAAATGCCAACTACATATGTATGTAACATGTAAGTGTAAGTGAAATGTGCATAGCACACATGGATGAAAGTCATGGTTAAGGAGAGTAAAAAGGTTTTTGAGAAGGAACGAGTGAGAGCGAGAGAGAGCGAGAGAGAGTGAGTGTGTATACTGTGTACGTATGTATGTATCTGTACTTCTGTACATGTCGTCTAGCTCTTTTGTAGTCACTAGACAGACCCTTCTAAGCCACTAGGCTGAGAGTTGCGGAAACACGGTTTCAATATAATGAGACACATGATGAAAAAAAGGGATTTAGTGAATTTTTCGCGAAGAGTTTGATCCATTGGGAGATTCCTCCATGTCACTTCTTATCTTTCCTATGAATCTTTCCTCCTTCGCCCTGTGAAGGGCGATCAAAGTTTTTCCACGAGAAAGTCGCAATTGGAATTCTCTCCCTTCTCTCTCTCTCTCGCTCTCTCTCTCTCTCTTTCCTGTATATGTATCTATATAAGTACACGGTATACCTTCCACAGTCCCATTTAATCTCACCGATCGAACTTAGTTAAGTTTGACATTGTCACATTTTACCTAGTATTTTAGTATAGTTTCTTCTCTATCCTTCCATACTTCCATCCAATCTCTGTCTCTCTCTCTTTCTTTTTCGCATGTACCCAAAAATATTGTGGAATTTTTTTATGCACAAATATAATGCATGAGTATATAGTTTTATTCTATAGTTCTAACATTCATTTTTTTTCTCACTTCCCTCTACTATGTAATAAAAAAAATTTCCCTACGAATTCCCTCGCGAAGGAAAAATGTCATCAGTCATCTTTCTTCTAGCTGGATTGTTTTATTCTTTACTCAAGCTCCTGGATTCTCTTGGATTCTCTAGAAGAAATACAAAATTCAAAAACTATATACATACCAAGAACAAGAGAGTCACGTTTGCCATTTAACTTTTGCCATTTACGTTTGCCCGTGTTTCTTTCACATGATAAAATTCTACACTTAACATTCGACACTCCCCCCCGCCCCCTCCCCCTCCCCCTTCAATCCCTCCCGTCCCTTCATCCTATAGGTTTCCTTCTCTTGTCATCGTCATATCTTTATTCTCTAATCTAAACCTCTATAAAAAAAAAACCAAATACAGATATTTCACATTTTAATGTTCATGTACGGTATTGTTCACTCTGAGAGTAAAACACACACACACAAGAATAATGCTCAACATGAAAAACACGTGCCCCTTTATTGAACTGACAACTGACTGTCAATTTTATTTTTTTTGTCAATTAAATCTGCACCACGTCCATATTTATGTGAGTGATAAAACTTTAATGAAGTTCCTCACTGACGTTTTTTTCCTTGAACAAGGTATTTGCATAGTAAATTAAATTCATTCATTTATTTATTATCCGTCTCATAAAAATATGCAAACAAGAAAGAGTAAGAGCGACGAAGAGATGGATGGAAAGAGAGAGAGAGAGAGAGAGAGAGAGAGAGAGAGAGAGAGAGAGAGAGAGAGAGAGAGAGAGAGAGAGAGGAAAAAACGAATGGGATTGACTGCATGAGAAAACTTGAGGGAAAACAACTTTTGAGGGTGAGAATGAAGAACCACATGTAGGAAATACTGTAATTTAACTGCTTGTGTATGTGTGTGTGTGCGTAGAGAGTGTAGAGATGTATTATGAAATACAATAAAATGTGACTGGCTTATGTATAATGAGAGAGAGTTATACTTTGATATTTCTAACCCAGCACAACATATTTCATCATGTACAAAAGTAAAGTGACTGCTTCAGACTGCTTCTACATTCTAGATATATGACCAATGCCAATGCCACTGTAAAGTTTTTGCGTTATGCACGAGACCCTCTCGGTCTAACTGTAAAACAAATGGATGGTATAGAGAACGAGAAGAGAGGAGCCAATGCTGCCATAGTGCAATGATAACATTAGGGGAAAACGTCATGCTCGAATCTTTTTTACTGTCGAAAAAACTCTCGTCTTCAGTCCAACGACGAGTACCCGAGTACCAGCACTCATATCATCAAAATATCACACACACTTACACATTTATATCTTCAATCTTATACACATTTACATTATTATTATATCATCGCTCCTGTTCTGCACGCTTCTCTTTTACTCATCTTCATTTTCTTTGCATATACAGCAGAGGAAAAACATAATATTATCTTTTCTACTTGTATCATAAAGGGGATATTATTATTATTATTGCATATTCTATGGACACTGGATAGAATGATTATATAATTAAATTATACTATACTTACCTTTTGCCATATATAAAATATTAAATCTTAAATCTTTCCCCCACAGGACAGGACAGAAATTTTAGATTTTGGACTATATATATGCAATTTTATTCAGCAAAGCCTTAACTTTTATATTTATGTTTATATTTCTATTATATCATCAAAATATGTATATACTTTATGTGTGTGTATGTTTTATATTACTCAGATTTTGTGCATGCAGTTTACATATTAAACATTACATGTAAACAGCTCATTCCTTTAATTGCATGTATCAGTATCTATTTGTATTTGTATTTGTATTTTAATGTTCTATGGATATTTAAGATTAATATTTATGACAAGCTCCATTGCATTTAAAACGACCATCACCAAATGTCTGCATTTAAATACTGTACAAATTTATTTGCATATCTATTTTATTTTATCTATAGAGCAAGCATACGACATTTTTCAAAGATAAGTTCCCTTATCACTTATCAGCAAAATACAGCAGCAAGACACTCGATTCCATTTCTATCCGTGCATGAACGAGTAAGTACATTCTATCCATTGCTTATTTTGTCTTGCTTGTCTTGTAGTAATTGTAGCTCAAGTTTCAAAAAAAAAATCACAAAATGTGTTCCTACCTTTTTTGATTTAGATCTGGAAATATTTTCAATATTTTCCCTTCCAAATATTTTACTGTCGCCTCTCTCTCTCTCTCTTTCTCTTTCTATAGTCAACGCTCATCGTAATCTTGTAACCCAAAATAATAAGGATATAATCGACTGTCATTTATGTAGTGAGTGTGACTGCGTTTGAAGTATGAATACTGTGAATGTGTAGGGCAATAACAAGGAACAGAGTATCCAGCCAGAGAGACGAAGACGAGACAACGTGAAAAACTCCCACTAAATACAATAAGTGACAATGTCTATATATGAAGTATCTATACGTTTTGGGTATATCTGTCGGAGAGCATTGGAACGCCTTGCTCATTTATGTCCATACATACATATATACGACTAGGAAATATACACGCACACACACACACACTCAACTACCTACACGTAAGTAGTGGAGTAAGCATTTGTACGAGGCTTGTTGTCTGTGCTTCTCTTTCTCATCACAACTCACGACCAGTTTCTTCTCTACCTTCGAATCGCTACGTTCTCACTCTTATAAACCGGCCTATTCGTACAAAAATCTCATCGTGTTTTGTAGGGATTTTCCTCTCTCACTCTCTCTCTCACTCTCTCTCTCTCTCTACTTTTTCTTCAAATAAAATAAGAGTGAACGACGCGAGCGAAGAGTATAAAAATAAAACCAAAAGTTGGACGACAAGTAAAACATGCATATAGATTGACGTTTTATTTTCTGTAGGACAAGACAAAGTGAAATATCAGTAGAGTAGACAAAATAATAGAGTTTCTCACCTCGGACTCTCTCTCTCTCTCTATTTTTCTATATTAACTGCCCAAAAAACTATAACATAACAACCAACGCTGGAAAAAAAATAGTGAGTGTATATCAACCATCAACTTTGAACAATCAGACATAAGAGGTAAAATATTATATAGGAAAAAACATATAGTAAACAAAATGTGCCTTGTTCATTCAAACTAGACGTAAACGTGAACACTTGAACCAAGTGCTATTGACTATTGACTCTCTCACCACCACCACGACGACTCCACACTGCTGTAAACTGTTATAGTTTTCTTGATAGATATATAGTCGGGGAATCAAGTGTCGCTTCTATCAATTCAATCCAAAAAAAAAAAAAAAGGTTTTCTTTTTTATATCTGTCGGATATATACATACAGAAGAAAAATCTACAAGCTAGTTGCGTTGCCCCGAAGCCGGGAGTCAAGTGGAAAAGACGACTCTCTTCTTCTTCTGCTCAAGTTTTCTTCATGCGCTCCACATTCACGTCCACATGACCAAAGAATCACTCACACACACACACACACATATATCCGACGAGCAACGTATTTAGTTAGGTCGAATTTTTTTTTTGTTGAAGAAAGTCAAGATCAAGTCGACGAAGACGACAAAAAAAATAGATGGGAAGAAAGAAACCCGTGATGTGACACTGAGTTGAGTTGATTGGATTTTCTCAATAATTTCATTGTACTCCTTTCCCTCTCTCTCTCTCTCTTTCTCTCTGTTTCTCTACTTCACTCTCTCCGTGTTCCCATCGATTACGATTACAATTTTGAGTCTGATTGTGATTTCGATTTCTCTACTTGGCTTGCAATTACGGTGAGAAGAGAACAAATTCCTCTCGTTTACTTCGAACACTAATATAGAAGAATTGATTTTTATTGCCCCCCCTCCACCGCCTGTTCAATCCCCCCCGGTGAACTGATATTTTGTGATTATATATATATATATATATATGTATATACGCGTATACAATTTCAAATTGTATTCCTTTTCCACTGGCAACGCTCCAATTGGATTTATTTCATTTTTATCATCATCACCACTCATCAATCATCATCTTTATAAGGTACCGTTACACTTTTATTTATATTCCTCTCTCTCTCTCTCTCTATTATCTCAAGATGTGCAATTAATTTGATTTACAGCCGTTGCAAATTTCTATTTAAATTTTAACCGGCTAATTCTTAAAGATGAAACAATGTACAATACTTTTTCCAGTTTTCCAGTTTAAATTTTATTGTATAATATTGACTTAAGACATCAGAGCTTGGAGATTACACAGAGTCTAACAATAAGTGTGCAGTATCTATTATTCAATGCTTTATACAAAAACGAGCCTGTTGTACACAGTTTTATATATATTTGATTTGCCTGACCATGTGCTGATCGTCTCATCTTTCATCGTCTCAATCTCTCATTGCATTTGCATTTGGCATTCGTATAATGATTAGATGACTCTTCGTGCTTGTGCATAAAGCCACATCTTCTCTATGTACATCATCCCAATTTAAAATGCATATTGTGATTTAATCGAACGTCAGTAAAGGATTCCTTCGTATACTCTGAATCATATTGACTATATATGTATAGCACGAGAAAATTTGAGGAAGGAGAGAGAGAGGGAGAGAGAGAGAGAAATGAGAACTGGCTACACAAATTCATAGTGAATTGAATGTACTTTGGAAATTTAATCTTTAATAGCACAGTTGGGACATGTGGTTTATTGTACTTAGACTTACAGATAATAAGCTTTCACCTCATCCTCTTATTTTGTTCGTACTATACTCCATTCAGAATTCAGAGCATGCTTCTTTTTTTTTTGCATGTCTCTCGGTTTGATAACTAATCAAATGATTTCAAAACGTTTCCTCGTCCATCCTTGCAATGAAACATGCTTGTACATATATTTTCACATGCTTTGCGAGACTTTTAGTCAAATTTTTACACACAAGTTTTCAAGTAATTTGAGTAATTAAAACTAGAAATTAGAATAATATGTGGAAAATTAATATAGAGTTGAGATAGAAGATTATGACTCTGGTAGAAAATTACCTGGGGATTTGCAATTGTACATAAAATAGAATATATAGGGACAGTTACATATGCATATTTTATATGTACATGAATATTGTACTTTGATTATTGATTGCTGTAGGCTTGTTGGTTGAAATGGGTACGTACGATGTGGGGCTTACGAATTTTGATTCTGAGCCTCAGAATGCAATATGTACAACACGAATATTTTTCAGTATACACAAAACAAACTTTCGGAATTTGCAATTGAAAATTTTGTTTTTGATCCTCCGAATATCAAATAAAAGTGAAAAGTATAAAGGGGATATTTTTCATATTAGATATTTCTATCATATTGTCTATATGTGGTAGCAAGTATTTATGAGGAGGGCACTGAAGTTTCTGTCTACTCGTAAAATAATATATACAAATATACATATATTATATAAAATATAGATGCATGGAAAACGTATATGTACATACATACATGATAAACGTGGGTGTAAAGAACAAATCTTACATGTAAATTGACCTTTGTGCTCCCTAAAATATACATATTACGGAACAAAGTATTCCGTTAGTTTGCAATATTTCTTTTTAAAGATTTCCCCTCAAATCCTAAAATAAAATATTAGTTGCTTTTGTTGTGAACAATGCGTGAACGTCAATTTGGGGAAGGATTATGTTCAAGTCATACCTTTTTCTTTCATGTCTCGGATGATCAAACCTTTTATCAAGTAGGTACTTACACTACTCATATTTGATTTGACAATAATCAAAATTTGGTTAAACCAGAATTAAGAGTTATACCAATGTTTAGAAATACAGATATTGAATGAATGTAACAAAGAAAAAGAATAGAAATATTATTGTAGATTTGTTTGTGTGTGTGTGTTGTCTTCAAACCGATACAAATAATCTCAAAGTCCGACTTTCGATGAAAAGAAATATGATATCGTACTCATTTTAGTCGTTGGTCATATTGGCGTACATCATAAAAAAATCATATGTTTATGTGACAGTGTAGTCACTGGAAAATAAGGAAAGGTAGGTAGTGGAAATCAATGAAATTTTGTACAGTTAATTACATGTACATAGATATACATACATACATACACACACAACACACACAAATATATAAATGTTTTTTTTTGTTTCGTCTGACTGAGTAATGTCAAACTGGCCAGCAGTATCTCATCGTTTGCACACATAGAAATATAAATATAAGCACACATGGAGAGAAAAGGATAGAATATATAAACGAAGCATACATATATAATATAGAATAATTGGAGACATTCATTAGCTTACTTGAGCTTCAGCAATTTTCTTTTCCCGTCCGTTTTCCGTTCAATGCAATGTCCACATGCAATGGCCCTAATGAACGGAGAGTTAAGATGAGAGCACGTGGAAATTACATGGGAAGCCAAATCGATACCCGGCTCTTCTATAATCACGTTCTTGTCCATTCCTTTTTTTCTGTATATCCGATCCGCGTATACTTAGTCGTCATTTTGTGTATGTGGTCGTCCTCCACACCATTCTCTTTTTCTGTCTCTCTCTTTCTCCATGTTCTACCACCGAGAAAACTTTTCCTTTCATAACGAACTTACGCGAACACGATTTTTAGTTCATCATGGAATGTACATCATCCAACGACTGGAAAATAGTTCAATAGATACTTTTAAAGGTTGACTCCAATACATTTTTATTGTAACTATATAAATATTTCTCTCTCTCTCACGCTTCGAATAAAATATGAATGAGAAAATCACAGAATGATAATAAAATATACAAGTTAAACGTACGATTTCCAATTTGAATTTGAATTCAAGACAAGCTTTAAAAAAAATTGTCATGTACAATAATAATTTTTAGTGTAGAGTAATTGATAATGGGTAATCAAAAAAGGTGTTTTTACAGTTGAGTTTTAAGAGGCTATTTGTCCTTATACGATATCCAGTAAAGTAAAAAAAAAACAAAATTGGATATGCCATAAAATTATTGCATCTGCGATTGGAGATAATCCATACTATGTATATATGTATAGGAAATAACTGGATTCATTTATAAAAATGTCCAATTTGTTCATTGAAAAGAGCTGTGTGAGAACGATATGGAGGTTTATATAATGGATAATAGTTACGAGAGTGGTCTATTTATTATTTTATAGTTACCTATACATTTATGATATATACGTTTGTGATACGTTCACGTTTCACGTTCATATTTCTGTGTGTGTTTGACGTGTATTTGTGGGGTTTTTTTTTGGTAATGACTGTCAGATTTTTATGAGGTCCATAAGGTAAACACCACAGGTTGTTATTAAAGTTGATTGAAGAATAGGAGCGTGAGCCTATAAATGTTCTTTTATACATACTTAATGACCGAATCCTATGTGTGTCTTTTTGTATGATTGAATGGGAAATCAGAGAGAGAGAGAGAGAGAAGGAGAACATACCCATACAGAACATACAGAATGCAGACAATATACGTATATATAAAAACAAAATTACACAATAGTACAGTCATTTCATCTATTTATCGATTCCACCGTGTGTGCAGCAGTATTTACTATTTACTATTTGTTTCTCCCCGCATACTTTTTGTTTAGTTTGTTTTCCTTTGAAAAATATCGTATAATGATCGAGCAAATATTTGATGGGGTAAAAATCCTCTTGATAAAAAAAAATGGAATAGAAATGGGAAATGGGTCATGAATTTTACATTTTTTGTTGTACGTGAGGATGAATCATAATCTTGATGGATCATTGTCTTCTCTCTCTCTCTCTCTCTCTCTCTCTCTTTCTAAACACATTACGTTCGTACACACACAAGCTCTTGACTCCCAGCTTTCCAAGTACAGTAACCTTTGAGGTATGTAGACAAGATGTGTGAGACGGCTGAGGTGTACCAACTCCTCTCTTCTCTTCCTCACACATGATATTCTTTCAATCAATGTACAATGGATACTAGTTAATTTCCACTTCCTAACATGATTGCAAGTCTGTAGACATATGCAAAAAAGGACGTTTCCCATCAAAATGTCATGTCAAATTTCTTTAAAACATATCGAATATCATAATATTATTAATTGTTTGGGTTCTCAAACGTATATAATTTGTAAGAAAAACATATTCAATTCAAATACCAGATGCAGAGGTTATTATAAAAAAATAATTATTTTTTTTTTGTTTGTGAATTCCAGGTTTATTTCAATATGAAACGAAAAGAAGAATAAAGACAAGAATCGACTGGACAATTCCACACTCTCTTTATCTCACGTGGTTTAATAAACTCTAGAGTTTTGTTTTACGATCACGATCATCAAAATGTTTAAAGTTGAGTCGAGTAGTGCTCCGAGTGCCAACTCGGCACTCAACCCGCAAAATAATAACTTTGATTTCGGACTCAGTTTCTGTGATGATGGAACAACGGATGACCTCTTTGACTCTTTCTCAACATCCACGTCGACTGGAGGTAGTTCAAATGGTGGGAATAGTGCAAATGGAATCGAGTCAACTTCATCCCCATCATCCGTATCAGTATCATCCCAAAATAATAATAATAATAATAATACTACTACTACAACAACTACTAATAATAATAATAATGCATCAGCTACTACTCCATCATTAGACTCTGTCAGTTCCGTCTCCCCAATGGACACGTCGGACGTGAGAATTAAAATTGAGCCTGTAGATGACAATTCTACAAGTCAAATGATGTCCGGAGTGACAGAGCTGGAGAGTGAACAAATAATAAAAAGTCCTGGAGGAGGAACAACAACAACAACAACGAATGGAATTGTCCTTCATGTTGAGTCCACATCCATGGAGACAAATAACACGGAGATTCTTAACGGAGGAGCGACGACCACCACCATTGTCAAGAAAGGTAAGGTTTTTTCCTCCTCTTCTTCTTCTTCTTCTAATTCTACTTCTTCCCTTGTATGTTTAATTAATAGCCGTTTCATTTATTTCTAGTTATTTATTGTTCAAATTAGAATACAGATGAGTTTATTTATCTCGCGATAGCTGTCTATGGAATATTAAAATGTAAATCTACATGTACATAAATATATGTCATATACACACGTCCCATCCTATCGTATCGTCTCATATTATGTTTGGGGAAACGGAGAGGGAAAAAAATGAAGAGTGGTATATAATATACGGGTAGGTACTTGCTTCTCACTACAGACAAGTTGAGTTGAGTTTTTGAATTGAAGAGACTTGATTAATTATAATTGCATTGTGCTGAATTGGGAGAGAGAGAGAGAGAGAGAGAGAGAGAGTGCAGAATAGGACGGATCGAACCCACCAAATATACATTCAACTCGTAACGTATATTGTCGTATTGTATAAAACATGTTTTGGAACAAATAGAAAAATGCAAAACACTAGCTCATCTCTCTCTCTCTCTCTCTCTCTCTCTTTTGCTACTATACTCCCGTCATGGTTCATTGAACTATCAAGTCTATCTTGGAGAAGAGACGACGAAGAAGGAGAAGGAGAGAAGAGAATAGCGATAATGTCTTGGCGTAGTAAAATGTAGTAGTAAGTTAATATATAGGCATCCTTTGGCAATAACACATCACCAGAGTATGGCATAACATTAGGAAATGGAAATATATAAAAGGAAACAGGATTAAACAACCCTGTGACGGTCATTCAACCACCAATGCATCTAGTCAAATGTTCTTTGCCTTGAAAAATTCTTTAGCACTGATAGCGGTATATGGGAGAGAGAGAGAGAGAGAGAGAGAGAGTGAGCGAGAGACTCCTACTCTACTACTTTTGATGAATGTACCGTTTTCGATAATGAGCAAACAACCTTCGAAAACATCTCTCTCTCTCTCTCTCTCTTTCATCCAACTTAGATAGTCATACAGTGTGTAAAGGGGAAAAGCATGTAGATTAAAACTTTTCACATTAATTTATTAATCCCACCATGATTTTTATCTCATACTTATCTCATCTCATATCATATCATCTCCTATGTTACATACACCACCACTTGTACTTACATAACTCTTTTCTTTTCAACTAGTCTACTATTACTTTTACTCCTTATCATTGGCAAAATCATTGATCTCTCCTGTTTATATTTTTTATATCATTTTTTACACCGTATTTTATACAGCCGTTCTAAATTATACGTCTTATATAGTTTTCTCCTTTTCCTTTGTATATTATTATTTCTGTTGATATTGGTCTGGCTATATAGGAATAGCCAGTCTGCTAGCGCAGTAAAAGACATATTTATTTACAAATGACAAATTATACATGCACAGGTATAAATACACAGACTGTATCTGTGTATTGATTGATGGAAATATGAGACAGTTTTTCCCTTGTATTGTGCTGTATAATAATTATTAGGCATATCATTTTCAATTAAAAATGATTCTCAAATGTTTCTATATATCCGTTCAACGATCATTTTTTTTTACAATCTCCTGACCGTGTTAATGGCATTGACATTGAGAAAAGAACCCGATTCCGATTAGTAAAAATAGACTTTCAAGATTACCTTACTCATCACAAAAAATATATGATACGTTTCATCTCCTTTTCTGTCTATGTAGTACATCTCACTGGTCGTCAGGGAATTGTCAGTTACACAGAAAAATGTACGACGGTTGAAAGAAATCCGCTCATCACTTGATAAACAGTTTTTAATTCGATTTGACTTGTACACATTCCTTTTGACAAGTTTGCTTGATATTTGATTTCATTAGGGATTTTGAGTTTTTGAGATTTCAAATTCAAGCATGAAATTGATGATACAGATTGCTTGTTGAGGAGATGAATTTGTGCTTTCCACGACAGTAACATATATTTAATTAAACCACACAAAATTAGTTAGTACAAAGGACAACGATACGATGAATTCATAATGGTTGTTGGAATTCCTCAATTTCCCACATTGTTTACAGTATGACTAGGCTTTATTGTATCAAAATGTACCGTGAAGATGAAAATTTGGAAATATCATGGTTGTAGATAATTGAGGACGATGCTCGGATGAATACCTGAGCAAATATTGAGACCGTGTGTATGTATATTGTATCTGTATATGTGTCTGCGTCTGTGTGTGTTTGGATCCTGAAGGTCCACCGTAGAAACGGTAATTCCTCAATTAATATAAATCATTGGTACGCATCTTCTCTTGAATATTAATTAAATGATGGATGATTAGGAGAATTTGTGTGGACTTTGGTTATAAAATACGTTTGAATGCATCACTCGAGGCAATATTTTGCGATTAGTTTGAACAATTCAAAATACAATAGGACTATAAGAAGAAAATGTAATAGAATAGAATAGAATAGAAGAGGACGGCGAAAGCGATATATAAAATGTACAGAACACAGTGATCCATCCAGAATAATAGTTACAGTCTCTCTCTCTCTCTTTCTCTTACGTTCTACCTTTGACTGTTTATGTGTGTGACTAGAGGAGTGGTAATAGGGTTTACGTATGCACGTATATGTGGTTTTCAGTTTTAACCCGTAATACGCTTCCATGTAAAGTAAGTGCGGTTGAGCTGTACAGCACATAATATTATATGGAAGACAAGCCAAAGAGAGATGAGGAGAGAGAGAGAGAGAGAGAGGGTCATTCAACCAGAGCCAGAGCCGAGATGTTTTCCTGTGTTGGCCTTGAAGAATTCTTTAGAGAATGAGTCCCGTTAGAATTACTCGAGTCTTGCATTAGCCAAAGAAAGAGAGGTAAAGAGACAACAACATGGAAGGTACATGTATTTACAGTGGAAACTTCAATATCTGAGCCAGCACCGGTTTCTTCCTTTTTTGTTGACCATCTTCCTTCGTAACTCTCTTCTTCATCTCTTCTTCTTTTTTCCCTTTTCCCTTCATATGTATTTTCCAGGCGAAGAGAGCGTCTAACTTTATGAAAAGGCCCATGACGACGACGAGATGGAATCAGTTGACTTTCGATACTCCCTCTCTATATATAATATATACAAGAAATACACCTTTATATTTATTACTCGGTTTGTTCCATATGTTCAAAAAAGATGAGGATTTCAAGTACGTACATAAGATAGATACATATAAGGGAAAAGCAAGTATTGAAAGTAGCTGTATCCCCATTTTTTCCTCTTTTCCTCTCGTCGGAAATCCAACAATTTCGCACCTTGTATATACTTTTTTTTATTGTTAGAAGCTACTAGTATACACTTCATTTTCTTTAATAACAATAACACGATGGCAAAGAGATTTTTATGATTTAATATGATACATTTTTCTACTCTACTCAGAAAATACACACATGGCAAAACGAGAAAAGTATCTGTAAAATTTAATTGAGATTGCGTAACACCATCACCATCATCATAACGTCATTTAATTTCCAAGTGAGATTTCGAGTCGGAATCAAATTATAATAAAGTTCTGTTATAACTTGCAGTTGTGGTTGTAGTTGTACGGTATGTATATAATATATACTATATAGATAGTGGTATCATCTGCACTCACAAACAAAAGTATTTACGATTAGCATTTATAATGTACAGATAGTTTGTGCGCATAAATACATATACAGAAATGCACAGAGAGAGAGAGGCGAGCTCTCATTCCAAGACGAGGTTTCTCTGAATCCAAAACATGTTACAGTCTAAGAATAAATTGATGTAATCTATTTAGTGTGTCTTGTGTGTGTGTGTGTGTGTGTGTACTGTGTACTGTGTACAACACACTGTGTAGTTGTAGCCCGTTGTATATATGATTTCATAATAATGAATTTCGAAAAACCATGCGTGTGTGTGTGTGCTGCGAGCTCACAATAAGATGATATACATCACATTACAATGAGTGCATGAGCTCCTCTTTTCTCTAGTTATTAGCAGCTCTGTGTATTTACGCTAGTGATAAGTGATAAGGATATGAGCAATTACGCTCAACCAAATTAAACAAGTCATCCGTACATTATGTATAGATATATGTAGATATATATATATACATCCATTTTAATTGTAATTCAAGTTTATGACGAACCAGAAGAGAGTTTTGAGTTTTGAGCATCCTCAAAACTCCACTCTCAACTTGAGATTCAGAGAGAGAGGAGTTTCTTTCATGTATGAATGGTGGATGCGTATTTTTCATTTCGTGTCTTTCTATTTATATTTATATGAACTATGTATAGATAGAGTATAGAGATAGACTAACGACAAATGATATTCAAGTGTATTTGTTATGTGTGTTCATATTTCCCTGTATGTACATATCTTACATACTACATAGTACGATCATGTACGATCCTAACGATTTTTGTGACAGAGAAGGATTCTTTTCTTTCTCTTCAAATGTTTAGTTATACTTCAGATTTTGTATAAAGACGATTTGCACAGTTAATTTGACTAGTTGGCCATTTACGTTACGGAGGTTCAGAGTGATATAATTATTTTTATATGGTGAGTTGAGTCTCTCTCTCTCTTATTTCTCTCTGAATGGAATGCTATCTCTATTTAGGAATATAAACTGGTGCGAAGGATGCTGGGATTTACAGTAAGCATTTCCGTGGTTAGTTTTATATCTTTTGTGGTGATGTAATTTACAGAGATTATGTTGTATACATATACATATGCAGTATGCAGATGTGCACATGGGTACACACACACACATTTACCCCAAAGTTTCACGCATTTGTGGTCCATGGAGTGAAATGAAATGCAATACTGATTACTCATATCGTACCATCATCCCCCCTGTACACATTGTGCACCAGTTTACACACACGTCCACGTAAAAAGTCACCATGCAGACTGTTTACAACTTGAAACTCTTCACCATCAACCATCACCATAAAAATACAATGTACAGAATTTTACAGATTGTAGGTATATGACATCCAATGATATAATGAGTCCTTATACGGGAAAGTATACACTTACATTTTCATGTTTTTGGTGAAGGGATGGATTTTTTTTTTTAAATCTGAACAATTGAACAGTGGAAAAAGTTTCAACTGACGATGAGAAGCTGAGTGAGCTTAATTTCCTTTTCCCCTTCGTCTTCGTCGTCGTCTCTCATTCTATGCATTCTACATCTACATAGAGAGAGAGAGAGGGAGAGAGGAAAGAGAGCGAGAGAGACGAAGAGCCTTCACCGTACCATTAGTTGAGGCTTAAGGTTCGTCGACCGTCCAGAGCCTTCAAGGTTTTGTTTACATTCAAAATTCTCCATTCGGTCGTCTTCTCAAGTCTCACTCAAATCTCTCTCATACGCAGAGAGTTACAGAATTGTTATCAAACAAAAAAATTGGAAGGGGGGAGTTGTGGAAAATTGTAAAGTAAATGATCCACATCCACCAAACACATGCCTATACCTCACAACAGATTTTTTCACATACTATTATTATTAGTAGTAGTAGTAGTATTACTGTAATATATAGAGTAAGTCACTTTTTCTATATATTACTCTTAAAATTTGAGTTGAGTTGGGATTGCAAAGAAAGGCCATTGAACTTCACCCTCCGCATTTACTAATCATAATCATTCAAAATATCTGTATATTTAATGTCTTCGTCATTGTCTAAGAACACGGACTATACCATCAGGGATGTTAGAATCACTAGACGAAATCAAATCATCAATATGGACTCATACCGAGAGATACAAGTTTTGGGAGCCTTTTGTACATTAAATCTTGTAAGAAAGTATCAAATTTCAAATGTGTACAACATTTGTTTAGGTAACTTTTGAAACATTTTAATGTTAGCAGGTACACGAGTTTTGACTCACTTTGGCACATCTATTTGTATGAATGAGACTCTAAATATAAAATGACAAGATGAATGTGCATATAGATTTATGATGATTTGTACACAAGTATGTATATTGTATATATATTTGCTAATTTTTGTCTTTAGAAATAAAATGCATATTAAATGTCGTCAGTTGACATGCCATTACATTTTAAGTTTTGGACATGATGTTAAAAAAACGATTGAATATGATTTGCGAGCACTTTACTTTCCGAACGTTGATGACCTATTGTTGTGTCATGGTGTGAGTATGAAACCAACAAATTCATGGTCCATTATCAATGTCCAACTACGTACAAAATAACAAGTAACGAAACGAGTCTCTGTCTCCATAAAATTTTCTTCCTGTACACAATGAAGAAACGACCAATTTCAAAATCCCAACGTTTGTTCATCAGTATCCTTATCCGTACTCTATTCGATCTCACATTTCATTTCATTTCGCATACCTCCGTATGTTAGTCATCATAGGAAAAGATATTTTCAAGGTGGGAGAAAGAGAGAGAGAGAGAGAGAGAGAGAGAACAATCGGAATTACAGATAAATTTTGTATTCTGATGATGAGGAATCTTTGTTGTCTACTAGACACTTTTCTCTATTGCATAAATGCATACGGTACAAACAGAAACAGAAACATATGTACCATTTACCATACGGCCGGCTGCCGACATTTGTGTGTGTAGTTTTTTTTTTTTTTTTTGAAAAACATAATTTAAACGTTGTCCAAAGGAATAGTAATAGAAATTGTATAGGAAATCTATATGATTTAATATTGGGAGGGTGGAGAGGTCATTGGCTGAAAACATCTTCCGAAATTTTTATGCAAATACGGACTGGCCAAACCTGAAACTAGGAATATATTCATCCCACTCATCCGCAGTCCGTATAGATATGCACACAGGCATACACACACTTTTGTTCATACGCTCAGATTGAATCATATCCTATCGCATCACATCACATCACATTCGCTTCGTTTGAGTCAGCAAAGTAATAGTGTGAGTGTGTATACATTTAAAACAACAATAGTAATCAGACTGTCCATCTTGTGTTACCTGTAATGATATACGCACGTTTATATGTATATACACACACACACTCGTATGCTGGATGGACAACTTTTTGGCTATTCCTAGAGTCTGCGAGTACTTATGTAAATTGTGTAATGGGAAACGTATCTGTACAGTTGGGTAAATGGACGATTGATGTGTGTAATATAGAGAGAGAGTGAGTATTATTATTATTATTGTGTGTGCATATATTTTATATGTAATGTACTTGTACTTGTCAGAGTCAGATTCGTACGGTGTTCATCATGTTTTCTTTCCAGGTACATTGTACATTGTACAGATCTACTATGTATTATGGAGAATATAGTAACTATATATACAACTACTCTTTTCTCTTGGTCCTATCATAATTGCTGTTAAGCAAGTTGCAAGCTTACACTTTGTGTGGAGGAACTTGTATTATGTTGTAGCCAATGTATCAAACTGAGAGAGAGAGAGAGAGAGAGAGGAAAAAATCCATTAAGTGTTAATAGAATGCTGTATACAACTTTTAAAACTGAATAAATCCAGTAGTTATAGCGTTAGGGGATTTTTTGGCACGGGAATTTTTATGTAGGTACATTTTGGAGTTTGTTGTGTACATATTTATTACTTAATATGCAGGTACAGGGAGTATAAATCAATGCGTATGTGACTTGCTATCTACCATCAATATATATCGTATGTTGGTGTGGATGTGTGCATGTATGTATACGAGGGAAATGGGAAATGGGAAATGGTATATATGAGGAGTATCCAGTGACGGGATGAATATCCTTCCGCATTCAGACAGGAGTGGTCCAAAGACAAAGTCCCAGGACTTGTACTATGTATGATGCTTCTTGAATATCATGAATTTTAGATGACATGCCATTTGACTCCGACAATGAACCCTGATTGTACCATAGTTAAACAGACTCATAGTCTCGTCATCATATGTATCGTACATGCCTTCTTGTGTACATACATATATGTAGATTCTTGTGTGTGTGTGTTTGCTTTCTTACAGATATTCTTTTATTCCTTCCTTATGAAGTGACTACAGATGTAGATGTTTTCCCTTCATAAATGCATAAACAAGTTGGCTGCACACAAGTACATGCATGTACCTATCCTATACATATACATTACAAAGCATCTTCCTTGGGAAAAACAATTCTCCATATATAATATATATATATATATACATTATACTTTTCAATAACAATTGAGCATGCCCTGTATGCACTCTGATATGTTTTCAGAGACGATTTACGATTGACGATTTACGTCCGTTGACTTTTGGGATCTTCTTCATCTTGTTCACAGTATCAGTTCCAACTTTGTGTGTGTGTGTGTGCGAATGAGAAAAACAAATCTAATCACATTCTTTTAGTACACACAGAGTATTATGCTTCCAATTATTTAATTTACTTATTCAAGTCATAGGCTCCAATCCAACATTAACTATGAATGATAATTTGGATTTTAAAATAAATAGTTCAATGTACGGGATGCAATGTGAGAGTCGACTTGTATTCCCAATTTGCTTTGACACTCACAAATATATACAAATACACACAACATTCTCTCTCTCCCTCTCTCTCTCTCTTTCTCTCTCTTGGCATACGGGCCATGAAATGTTCAAGTACAAATTACAGATAATATAAAGTTCAGATTATATATGCGGATGTCCGCGTATAAAATAAAATATTTACATTCATTTATCATAAGATTCAATAAATTTCCATCATTAATACCGAAATTGGGGTCATGCACACAGAAAAATGTATCATGAATCATGATTAATCTAGAATCATTAGTATGATTGTTCATATGTATTTTAAATTATATAATTTGAATGGATTAGTCAGCAAAACATCGTCACATGTTATTGAATATTAAGTTTTTGACGAGTATAATTGTTATGTATATTTCTTTCCCTCACTTTCCCTCACATTCCAACTTCTCTTGGACGTTTTACACTCACACATTCACTCAAACTTATTTTAAATTTATATTCACATTAAGTTTTTTATTCCATTGAAGTTTCATTCATTCATTTATTTTCACGTGTATGAATATGTAAAACAAATGTTCATTCCAGAATCGTATGTACATACATTTCCCATGCTGAACTTCCTTGTTATTTTTGGGTATAACATTGCAAATTTCTTGGAGCGTTATGGTTGTATTGAATCCGAATTCCTTTTCCAGTGTGTACAAACAATAAACGGAGAGGAGGAATGACGAAAAAGCTTTTGTTTATCCAGAAAACACGGAATTTTAAGTATTTACATTGTGACTTGTATAAAAAGAAAAGCTCTAAAGTCTCGATACGAAGACGAACGATTCATTTACAAGAGTAGGGGTGACGAAAATCGATTCATTTTTTCTTTTTCGTATATAGTCTCTCCTTTCATCTGTTGTTCGTTGTTTCTTGTCGTTGTCGTCGTCTGTGTGTCACACACAAAAACCGTCAAACACACTCATGTTTGACTTCTTTACACCGTCAGTCCTTTGTTTATCTATATATTTATGGAAGATATAGAGAGATTCGACGAGACACTCCAGATTGTTAGCACGCACACGCACACACACACACACACAAATGTGTCAAATGTCAACATTCTCTCTCCGCACTTGGCTTTAATGAGTTTGTTAACTACACTGAATAATGCATGGGTGCTTTTGATTTCAGCATTAAGTAATTAATACAAAACCTGCGAGCATCATGTTTTTCAAAGAGTTCAAACTCATTTGAAAAAAAAACTATGTACCAACTGTTGTTTTGATGCGTTTTGAATAGAAATTTCCTGTAAAAAGCTTGTGATTCATAGTACAAAAATGAATGTAGGTGATGGTTATGGTCAAATTTGGATTTGAAAAATGAAACTAACTGTATTGGAAAAACATTTATTAATATTAAAATATATGTAGATTCGATTGGTTTTCTCACTTAGTCGAAGCTCGTTTGAATATTCTGCCAATACGAATATATATACTAGGGAAAAGGAGAGAGAGAGAGAGAGAGAGTCTAAAATTCGGGATTTCAAAGCCTCGTAATAAATTAATTGATGTCTACTTTTGGCTCATTACGAAAAGACGCATAGCATCATTATAATCACATGCTGTGAGAATATAGAGGAGAAAATAGGAGAATACGTACGTGGAATTTGTGTGCGAGCGGAGAGTGTGTGAGGTGAGTGTGTGTGTGTGTACAGAACTTTTCCGGAGGGGGGGTTTGAGTATGTAGAATGTGGAATGAAGATAAGATTGGGACAAAAGTTTTGTTTGAAAATCCACTAAACTATTGTAAATCACAATCAAGTGGAGCGTACAGTGCCCAGATAGTGCCAGTGCAAAAAACTTTTCCTTGATGTGTGTTTTGTATGTGTGTGTAGAGAATGTAGTTAGTGGTGAGGTTGAGAGCAGAGCATTTCTCTCTCTCTCTCTCTTCCTTCTCCACGTTTAGTCCATAGATGCATGTATTCCTGGATTTCATCTCTGGAAAATCTCATCATCTACATACATACATATATATATATAAAACGACAACACACATACATCTGCCCATTCTCCATTTTCTCAAAGGTATCCCAATACAAATACATACCTAAACCTATAGCTTTTCTCTTCTTATACAATTCTTTAGGACTTGTGGAGGCCAGATTAGTGTGGATGAAGCTTTATTTTAGCGGCACTGTGTCACTTTCTACTCCGTCTCCTGGATCAAGTTATTTACTTTTAGCTCAAAAATCCAAAACCCTTCGGGAAACTTTGTTCAGCTCCATCCATAATCCATATGTATACAGAATAAAATCGTATCGTATATGTACGATGGAGACAGTCTCAATCAGTAAATGTCCTTTGTACTAATCGGCCGTAATGACCAAGTTTTGTTTTGATATTGTCAGACTCCTGGTTCGAGTCGTATATCCACAATATTTTATTAATTCAAAACACAAAATTTTGAGATTGTTAAGGCAATTTTGTGGAGGATTTCTTATCTATATAATATATATATATAAAAAAAATCTCATCATTAGAAAGGGGTCTTGGGATGACTTTGAGAGCAGATTAAGAAGAGGATTCAAATGTATTTTGAAAAGTGAAGAGATAAGTTGAGAGTTGTGATGAAGGAGAGTGTAAAAAAATGTACAAAAAGTGTCTGTAATCATTACATTCTTCTATGGAGCATATATGTACATGGGAAGGGACAGAGAGTGAGAGAGAAAGAGAGAGAGAGAGAGAGGAAGGCAGTAAGCATGAAAAAAATGAAAAAGTGTAGCGGAACTATTGCACGGATGAAGAGTAAAAGAGAGGATTTAACAGTTGTTTTCTGTTTTCCACGTTCAACATCCAACTAACCCCGTTATAAGCTCATGTCTACGATTTGATTATGTGATGCCTATCTTTTTGCCACCATAAACCACCTCCCTGACTTTATTTTTCTCCTTGGATTCCATCATACATAAGATATACCATAATAATATAATAAATGTATATGGTTCCTGGTATGTATGTATATACATATATGATCTAGGATGTATTATATGATCATTATACAAGAAGTTTCATGGAGAGTTGTGTTGTATCCAACGCTAACGCTAATCGCAATTCATATTACCTGCTTCAGCTATTTCATTTCATTCTTTTGTGTATTTTATATCTGTACAATAGTAAAATGCAACTGCGTAGGGACGAAAACAAACAAACCAAAGGCTTATTATTGTATGGATGCAAGTAAGTACTTTTTTTTGTTTTCTAAAAGCTAAAGCCGAATTAAGTACTGTATACTCAAATACTCACTCAGTCCTCAGTACTGACGAGTCGGTAAAGGTATACTGGAATGGAATATCTGTATGTACGTTCTTTTGAATGTTGACTACCTATATATGTACTTCCCTGTCTTTTTTTTCATCTTGGGGAAAAAAATAATGTAAAATAAGACAGAAAAGAGTGAATGGTGAATGGATACATGTAAGGGAAAAGAGAGCATCAAGTTATATGACTTCCTACCTACGCTCCGAGCACTAAATGTGGCTTTTGCAGACATTTTTGATATTTTCTTCTGGCCTATGTTCTTCTGGGCTTTTGTGTGGTGGAGTATATTATATAATATCTGTATACATACATGGAATAGAGAAAATAAGGAGTAAATGACGGGTTATCTTTCATAGGTAATATCTCTCTGTCTCTCTATTACTGGCACTTTATCATACGATATATGAAGCATATCGGTAATGTAGAGGATGTATGTGCCTGCGTGTGTGTGTGTAGAAATATTTTGAGGTAGGTAGTAGATCCTCATGTGAGAGAGTTTATTGGGTTTATGAGTACAGACAGTTTTTTCCCTTCTTTCTTGCCATATTATGATATTACGGATATTATGATGATGATATGCAAAATATTTGGATTATTATTATGTGGTGGAGGTGGTGAGAAAGAAGAGAGAGAGAGAGAGAATACACTACACATTTTAGTACGGAAAATATAAAGGAGAAACTGAAAAAAACGGAGATCCGAGTGAGCAATCATAAAACGAAACGATGTGTCTGGGATCGGAGCTTAATTATTATTGTTGTGGATATTAATGATGGTTATAATGATGTTTGCATATACATGTGCATCAACCTCTTTTTTTATCATAATCCATAAAGGCCTCAAGTTCTTTTTTTCCTCAGTCTCCTTTTATAAACATAAACGAACTATATACACACAATATAGGAAATATTACACAAACAACAAACACACAGAATCTCTCTCTTTCTTTCTAATCTCTCATCGCATAGAGGACGAAGAATAATACAGACGCGGTTCTCTCGTTTCTTTGAGGTTCTACATACATATATAGTATTCTAGTTAATAGTCTCTTTCTCAATGTTTTCTCGAGGGGAAAATAGCGGATGATGCAATAAGTTTAAGCAAAGAAAATAGATGTCGATTTTATGATTCAAAATATAGTTGACTACATATTGGAATTTTGAGCTGGATCTTGTTTTCATGTGGAATCATTCATTTTGTTTCATATTGGATTTGGTTTTGATCTTTTGTTTAGAGGGTGGTGTCGTCTACGCGGACTCTAACAGTACCGGGAAATCATTTCATCCATGCCGAGTTTGTGGAGACAAAGCAAGCGGATATCATTATGGTAAGTATAGATAAATAAATATAAGTACATTTTTAATTTTGTTGACTTCCGTTAAATATATGAAGGTGGTCTAAACTCTAAACTCTAAAATCTCAATGTGCATGTTTTGTGTGTGTTCCCTTTAAAAAAACAAAGGTGTTACGTCATGTGAAGGATGCAAGGGATTTTTTCGCCGAAGTATACAAAAGCAAATCGAGTACAGATGTTTAAGGGACGGGAAGTGTCTAGTAATCCGATTAAATCGAAATCGTTGTCAGTACTGCCGATTTAAAAAGTGCCTTTCTGTGGGGATGTCTAGAGATTGTAAGTGAAAACTCCATCTTTATCTCTCTCTCTTTGTTTATTAAAATCTAATGCTAATGGTAAAGTTGAGGTGGTTGAAGTGTATAAATGAATAAAAAGTTTGTAAAGTTATTGTTGTTTGTATTATAAACTGTATGTATACACACATAAAAGTTTTTTGATGGGGGAACAACTACTTGCGAGATGAGATGAGACATGATGTCTCGTCAATGTGTACACATTGATTATTTGTACATGTACATGTACATACGGACATGTTGTATGACTTTGATGGTAAACAATAATAAACTTTTCAATGTGTGTGTGTGTTTGTGTGTGTTAAAGCTGTTCGTTACGGACGTGTGCCAAAGCGGTCTCGGGAAGTTATAACTTCTGCGGAAGCGGATCAGTCTTCATATGATGGGACTCCCAACTCAACTTCACCCGGTTCCAATAGTTCTTCAGAAGGCTCCACAACATGTGGAAGTACAAACAACTGCAACTTCAATAGTAGTAGTAATACAAGTCCGTCCTCTACTGCTAGTGATCAAATGAGTGTTTCCTCTACATTCACGAGCTCTGTCAATCCACTAGCTGCCATCGTCACACAAACTCATCTTCAACACTGCATCTACACTCAAGACAAAGTTCAAAAATTAACACCAAGAAAATTGACTCAGGTAAGTTTTAAATCAAATATTTATGTAGGTATGTAGAATGTAAATGAAGAATACTCAAGCGCACATACTCAAACACATTTTATTCTATCTGTACGAGTATTTCTTTTTATTTTAAAAATGATGTGTTCTCAACCATTGTATTTTCTTTGTTTCCTCATCCCATGAAGATTCTAACTCTGTCCTCGACTCTTTTCCCCCATATTTTTTTTATACATGTCTCAAAATAATAACAAAAGGAATGGAAAGCACCATATTTTTTTTTTGTTTGTATAACCACGACGAGAAAGGGTAAAGTATTCTCGTAACTTTCTCCACACCCGTGCTCATCATTCTTGATGCAACAAACACAGAATCACAGAATAAAGAAAAACAACAAGCTTTCTAAATAAATATAAAATGTTTTGAGCTCCTGTTTGTCGTTTGAACACGCTCTGTTGTTGAGAAAGGGAAAGTGCGAGAGAGTGGGAGAAAGTAGGGAAAGATATGGAGAAAGAAAAGGGAAATGTGAAGAAGGCTTTTTGTGTCTGGAGACTGTAGCAAAAGTGCAGAAGGAGCTGAATAAAAAAAATGCGTTTGCGCGAAAATGTTGATGATGATATTCTCTACTTATATTCTACTTTACGGGATAATACAAAGTGTGTGTGTGCATTGAGTGTACTTATGTATAGTGCAGGATGTTTTATATATATATTTCTCTAAGGTATTTATTTATATGTGAAATATTTCTTTTTTTTTATTAGGATTTGCAAGAGACTCGAGATACGATTCGAGTGTCACTCTTCTCTGTCTTATCCCGAGAGATGCTCTCTTCCATTCAAGGTGTAGTCGAGTTTGCAAAACGAATACCAGGCTTTACGTCATTGCCTCAGGATGACCAATTGATTTTGATCAAATCTGGATTTTTTGAAATCTGGGCTGTTCATGTAGCTCTCATGACGACTAAGGACAGTCTAACTTTATCCGACGGACTCACTCTTAATAAGAAACACATAGATATGGTTTACGATGTAAGTGTCAAAATCCTTTTTCTTTTTTCTCCTTTCTTCTTCCTCGTCTATATATAATATGAAAGGAAGAAAGGCATGAAAAGTTTTCCGCACTGTAAATTTAATTTTACTTTCATTCTCCTCGTGTGTATGAGAAGAAGAATTTATTGTTCTTGTTCTCTTACGAATATACATGTACTTACATGTACATGTAGAGGGAAAGGAACAAACAAAAAAGTTTTTTTCTCGCTTTTTATTTTTCCCCTCGTTGCGCCTTTAATTTTGTAATAGAAGAGAAGCAACTTGAACAAAACAACCGGAAAACATTGAATGCAGTTGTTGTTGAGATTACAAAATGTGACAATTTTTTTTTTGTTGTGTTTTTTTTGTGAATGTATAGACGGAATTCGCATCATCTCTATTTTCCCTGTGGGTGACGTTATCATCTTGGACGGACGCGGAATTAGGACTCCTCTCTGGTGCGTGTCTGCTGTCACCTCAACGCCCGGGTCTGACACATCATTCGATTGTCGTTTTGACTCACTCACAGAACCAACTGGTGGACTCACTCAATAAGACGGGGATTCCTTCCATACTTAGTGATTTGAGACGAATTGGAAGTGCTCACGGTGATATTCTTGATTGGTATCGTCAACATTGGAATCAACTGGCTTCTCTTCCTCCCTTGTACGCTGAAATCTTTGACATCCCCAGATCCATCGAGGATGAAACCATGTACAATAGTTAACGCTGAGAGCAGTCATATCCTTTTGTCACCCTCACCATATCCATTTTGAATTCCATTCAAACAATGCTATTCAATCATAATATACAGGCCTCAATTCTAATCATCTTCTACTCTTCTTCAAGATTGTCAAGAGTAAAAGCCACAATAACAACAACAACGCAAGCCAATTTTCCAAACAATTTCATCGTAATATTATAAATATAGCTGTTCCATATACATTTTATATTAGAACCCTGCGTTGTAAAGTATATGTAAAATATTCATACAAAAAAAATGCCTTATTTCATAATTAAGTAAGTGTCCAACTGTATTAAATACACACATGGACAGATAAGTACATGTGTGTGTCGAATGTTTATACGAGAGCTTTTATTTGCTAAATATTTCAGTCTGACAATTTTGCAAAAATCTTTATCACAGTATTCTGAAAAAGACAAGTCAAAACGTATAGACACGCATTACCATTTTCACCCAAAATACAACCTGTTAAAAATGAGTAAATCTTTTCTCCTTTATATGAAAATCAATTATTTATTATGTTATTGTTTTGTGTGCCAGACAAATGATTTTTATTGATTTTCTTTGTACTCTCTCTTGTGCTAATATTTTTATTTGTACTACCTCAAAAAATCTACATCAAAACATATGACGGAAGGGAAATAGAAAGTTAAAAGAAAGTATATATATATATATATGATGTAAAAAATTCTCCATTGATTGTCTCACATCATTAAAACATTAGGGAACATAACAATATTTATTTATACAAAAGTACCTGTGGTTTCGTTCCTATAATGTTTATTATAATATAAAAGCAGAGCATATATAATATAATTTATTATTGTAATCATCAATTTTGACTCAAAACTATTTGCAATGCAATCATTAAATGACAAACTAAAACTTGCATGATCATTCGTGGCTTTGGAAAATATATAAATACTTATATACCTATGTATAACTATATATTTTTAATATAATTATAATTTATAATATTGAATTTAGGCAGGCTCACACACACATGATAGAAAAAAACCTACAACAATCAGAGGAGCTTATTCAATTGTTATTACACAATAATCAACACTACTGTTTACAATACCTATACTTTATCTTATAAGTCAAGTGTGTATACTTAAGGTGTATCAATTTTAAATATTGTTCACAAGATTAAATGAGTCAATGATATTATGTAATAATCATACTAATATAACCTAAAATACAAAATAATAGCAAATTGTAACTTTTTTGCTCTCATGATTCGTAAGTTAAGAGACATTCCAACACCTAAAGTATCTATGTACACAAATACTACATTCTTCAATTTGAGAGTAAGATTGGGGATTGTGAGAATTTTAGTATCTTTCTCAAATATGTCCTCCATATCTAACATGCAATTGAAATCATTATATATATGGATGGAAAAAAAAACAAACAAACTGGAATCATTTCCAGCAACGTCCTTTGACAGGAATGTTACAATTATTTATATATATAAGTACATATCGTCTGTTAAGTTCACAAACGAACTATAACGATTTTCCTTAAAATGCTACTACTGCGTCCGTCTTTGTGGGTAAAATTCTGAAAAAATTCAGGGTGACAGAAAAGGTCATGACAGACAATAATGTCTCAGGACCCAAAGCTCCATCTTCAGCCGTTTGACCTTTGCAGCAGGTCAACGAAATTAAGGAAAATAATTATAGTTCGTTTGTGAACTTAACAGACGATATATAAAATATACAGAGAAATTATACTAAATATACAAATGACTGGACTGGACAATCTCTTTATTAATAAGTGTAGTACCTATATAAAATATTTTAGTTATTTAATGTATGATGATATTATTATGGAATGTATAAGAAAATATTCTTTTCTATTGGACTTTCATGAATTAAGTATAGAATTATACTATTAATCCAAATGTGTAGGATTTTTTTAGGTACCTTTACATATTTGTATGTATCAAAAATATACGCTATATATACTGTGAGACAGGAGAGAAGTACTTGTAGAATTATAATCTTCTAATCAAATTGAATAGTTCAAATTATACGAGTAGTAAACGTAAATTTAGTAATCAAGAATATTATAGACATATAATAGTTACTAAACTATGTGCAGTATAGATAGTACACATAACTAGATACGATACTTACATGTAATAATTTTGTAAAAATTGTTCTCAGGATCAAAACACTACACAATCCATTGTGTATAGAATAATATAATATGCAATCACGACGACCCCAGAAAAAATGTTGAAACGGAAGAATGACAATACACATCTAAGAATACAATTAGATTAAATGCCGTTTCTAATTCTAATATCAAGTACATATAAATGAGATGAAAATATAAAACTTACCGCAAATGTAACGAAATATTAGTGTAATGTGGGCGTTTTTTATCATTGTAGAAATGAGAATATGTCCACGGGGGATTCCATTCACTGCAAAACATTCAAACACAGACGTTCAGAATATTTTGTTATTATAGAATAGACAATAAAGTAGTTATCTACAGAATTTCGGTATGCTAATGATAAAAAATTCTACAAATGCGTACATCTTTAGATTACTATAGCCTGGAAAAAAATCTAAACGGTTGTTATTTATAGAAAAAAAACACGATTTATCTATAGAAAATGTGAAAAATTCTCAAAGGGGGTAAATCTGAATTGGCTTTTTTGTGGTCACTGCTAAAGAAACGTACGGGAAAATGAGAATCTCCAAAAATAATAATTAAAGATACTTACATATTTATACAAAGAATTTTAATATGCTCATGTAAAGTTATATACATACAAAATATCTGATATGTATTTTGCTCAGAAAAATGATATTATTCTTATTGTACTCTTTTTTCAGTGAAACGTTTTCACCTACACATTTCAACAGTTTCTTACCATCATATTTAATTTAATGAGATTATAGTAATATTTTTCGTGTCTTAATTTTACACGTTTTAGGATTTTGTTTAGTGTTTTTAAGGAGGCATATAGCAATCACATTAACAATATATATATATATACTTTATATTTAGTTTCATTGACAAATAGGAAAAAGTATGACATGTACCTACATGAAACGTTAATACATGCTTCCATATATATACTTACCTACATACCTATGTGACGACAATGATGATGACATGATTCTTTATATATTGTGAAGTTCACAATGTGAACTGTAGCCAATTTGCAGCTTAAATATATGTATGTATGTATGTATACATGTATGCGAGAGAAAACTTTTATGTGATGATGTGACACAGAAAAAAAAATATATATATATTTGTGGAATTTTCAGAGTAAGTATTCAGAAATATATAAGAAAATGTCTACGTAAATACACACATATTTATACAGAAAATACATATTTATACTTACTTACTTATAATTGTAGAATGGTAAAACGTGATGAACGATACTGTGGTTGTTTTTAGTAAAAACTTTTTACCTGCTGTTCAAAATAAAAGCTAAAAGTAAGTAATTTCAAGCAAGAAAAAAAACAATGCTCAGTTATTTTTCTGAGCATTACATAAAATAGTTTCGTATTTTGTATTAAGTATGCTGTTTGAAAAATATATAAATATGTGAGAGGAAAGAATCCTTTTTATAAACTGAGAAAATATATATCCCCACACTTTCAGCATTACAAAACATATACATGTGAAAAATGTCTACAATAATATTTAAAGTTGACAAGTCTATATAGATGGATAATACTGAGCAAAGATGATATAAATTCGATGCGGATATTGTATACGTAGATATTATATATATACTAGGTATGTAGGCAATGTATGCTGGCCAACTGAAACTTTGGATATGAGAAAAATTTAATAATAAAAAAATAAATAAAAAAATAAATAAAAAAAACCTTATACGTACGTCTTTGTAATATATTTAAATTCTATTGTATAATCATCATTCCTCATCCGCATGTAAATATGTACACCCTGGATTTTATTTCAAATGTTTTTTATACTTTCTATACTATATTTATACTATAAAACAAAAAAGAAAAGCAAACTTTGATGGGAAAATCGATAGTAATAATAAAAAAATAGGCAGAGTGAGAGTGCAGCAGTAGAATGCTACTTATCAGTATTAGAATCATCAAAATAATCGTAACTCTACTTTATTTTCTTTCTTTCAAAGTCTACCAAAGACTATGTCTTTAAGACATAATAAATATATATATATGAAACAAAAATATAATTTTCGTGGGTAGTATTAACTTCCTAATTACTACGTATGGTATGGCTACGGAATGAGGACTACAAAGGGAGCAATGAAATCAAATAATTAAAGACATTGTCTAGTCTAAATGTTTCCGGTTTTTATTTCACCTCCATTTGTCCACTTTGGGAATGGAAATTACAACAACAAAATTCTTTTAACACCTCTTCAGAGAACATATCACCTCTGCAATGCTTTTGACTTAAATAACAGTTCCGTATATACTACTCTGAGTGGTCATAAATATTATTTTATCAGGTATTATGTTTCTTTCTTTTTTTAAATTATGACAAGGGACGCTGCTATTCCTGAAAGATGGGCAGGGAGGAATCCAGTTCTTTTCTACATTTTTTTTCTTTATTTTTTTTATTTTTCTTTTAATTCCCGTTTAAAAGAGGAAATCTTTGATTTCATCGTACAAGACAAGTACGAGAGCTCCACCAGTTCCACGGAGTACGTTGGAGAATGCTCCCTTGAAGAAAGCGTTGGTTCCTTCAGTTGACTTAATCTTCCTCCAGCAGTCAATGGTGTTCTTGTACATCTTGTCGGCTCGACCAGACTGCATCATCATACGACGACGAACAGTATCGAATGGATAGGACACAATGCCAGCAATTGTTGTCACAGTTTGGGCAATGGCCCATGAAACTAGGAAAGGTGTGTTCTTTGGGTCAGGTAAACTACCCTTAGCGGTGTCGAAGAATCCAAAGTATGCAGCTCTAACATTATCATAATCATAATAATAATACATTGATTATTAAAATTTCAAGTCTAATTCAAATGTTTTAATTTTACAAATGTATTTCCATAATTTTCTTAATTCAATGAATAAAATACCTGTAGATGATGATTCCTTGAACGGAAACACCGAATCCACGGTATAGACCGATGAGTCCATCAGATTTAAAGGTCTTACTGAGACAGTTGGCCAAGCCAGTATATTCACGTTCAGCTGCAGTTTTACCAACATCAGCACCCAATCTAACAAAAACAATTCAAAGATATTACATTAGAATTTTTCATAAAAAATACTTACATAGATTTTGATTGCCCCTTTATACACATACATTTGTGTTATTTTACAGTTAAAAAACATTTGAATCATTTTTTTTATTTACCTGGTACGGGCGAAATCCAAGGGGTAGACGAAACAGAGGGAAGTCGCTCCAGCAGCACCACCGGAAGCAAGATTACCCAAGAAATATCGTCCGAATTGAGTCTTCTTGTCAACACCTCCTAAGAAAACTTGCTTGTACCTATCATACAGCAACAAAAAAGAAAAGGAAACATTAAAACATCATTAATTGTATAAGTAAACAATTGTACTAGAAACAGACGGTGGAAGAAGAGTACATGATACTTGGTTTCTGTATAACCTTGATTCAATGTCTCACATGCAATGCATGAATATTGTACACTATAATTTTATTATCTCTGCAGTTGTATTGAGAAAACTTACTTGTCCTTGAAGTGTTGAAGGTTGATGGTATCAAGTTTGGGGGTTCATGAAAAGACAAAAGTTAATCATTATAGCTTACAGCACAACTCTTTTTTATTAAAAAAAAACTATTTAAATTGTAACTATAAAATGTATTTGCAATTTTAAAGTCCAATCCAATCCAAGTACCTTGAAGGCGAAGTTGAGAGCCTGAGTAGGAAAGTAACGAATAACATTGGCCATATTACCTCTCCAGAAAGCTCTAAAGCCTTGTTCTTTTGGAATACGGGTGAAGCAATCTACCATACCTGTTCAAATTAGATAAAACAAAATACACAACATTAATACATTTGTTTTTACAAATATTATTATTTCCTCCTCCAGAAGATACCACAAAATATTCAAAGCATTTCATTTTATTCAATTAAAAGATGAAAATGGGATCTTATTGTAAATATTATTATTTCATTTCATCTAAAGTGTGAAAATGTAAGCACATGTCGGTACTTCAGTATACATATTGTAATAGAAATCTATAATAAAATATAATGATATGTGTAGTGTTGAAAAAAAAAAAAGTTACATCATCAAGCTGAAAAATATGAATTGTATAACATAAGTGTGTCAGTAAGGCGAGCATGATATAAGTGCATGCTCCAGAATTTACATAACACACAAAACAGTAGTAATAATACTATATACAAGTACAATTTGTTTGTACAAGAAATAACTATGAAGCCTTATGACCGAAAAAGAATTATCTCTCTCTCTCTGTATATGACGTTCTACATACTACTATACTATAGGAACGTCAATTTGCATCAGCTGCCAGGATATAAAAAAAGAGACTTTGGAGTCTCGCCTATGTATTCAAAAAAGTATTTATAGCCGAAATTTTGCACAAAAGTTGAGTGCCAATAATGTTAAAACTATATTTAACTTGATCTCGAGTGTGTAGTAAAGCATGTATTGGGGAATATCCCAGTTTACAGTCATTAACTATATAAAATCATTATTATAATTATTATGTAAGTATATATATATATATATACATATATATATATATATATATACATATATATATTATGTAATACATGGTACAGTCTGAACTTTGAACCATTTTCCTGGCTGATTGATTCTAAATTCACAATTTGGATAATAAATCATATGAGATGAAAAATCCACGCGAGAATTTGCAAAAAAAAATCAGATCATTATTCTAATCGGGACCTCACCTATAAAAAAAGCCGCATCATGGCGGATTTCAGCCATGTTGCACACAATAGGTGAGGTCTTGTCCAGCTAAAAAAAAACTATATATTTTCCCTGTGCTCATCCAATTCTAATGTGACGGATTCTAGTATTTTGAAGTCATTCTATGTGATGAGGAGCGTACATAAAAAATACTAGCAAGTACATACATGTATCAAAAGAATTGGGAAAAAATACTGAAAATTAAAATTTTACCCTTGTATCTGTCCTCAACTGCAATTTGCTTGCTTGCATGTTGAACCTGCAACAGCAATTTAACTCGTTCGATTGGAGCTACAGCAGTCTTGGAGATAGCAGCTGAAATTCCACCAGCAACAAAATCCTTTGCGAAGGAAACTGGATCTATTAATCCCGACATTTTTAATTAAAATTTTAATTTAAATATAAGAGAAAATAGAGTTTTTAACACTGGAGAGAGACTATCGCGGCAGCAGTCTTCACCCTTCGAGATACCGAATAGAAAGAACGATTGAAATGCTATAGCAGGAAAATTACACTACACTTCTCTCTCTGCCTGCACGAGTCTCTCAGGCGTTTCGATCGGCAAAAATGGGAACGAGGTCAAAGAAATTTGGATCCAGCAAAGATGGCAGTGAGGTGGGTTTTTCAAAGCTTGGGTATCATCAACAAAGAGTTTTGCATTTCTTTCCATTTTCAAAGCCTCGTTTCGTTTAGCCCCGAACAACTTTGAAGCAGTTTCAAACACGAAACACAACGACCGACGATGAGAAAGAAAAGAAAAAAAACCTATTTGTGAACTTTGAAAAACGGAAGAGGACAAAAAAAAAACCGCTTCTATTATTGTTTCCTTGCATGTAAGTTGCCCCTTAAAATTCTTATTTTTATTATTATTATTATTATTACTATTTTCAACATCTTTAATGTCGTGAGTCGTGATGAAATGAATTCTTGAGATACTTGACGACAAGTCCATTAGGAAATTGTCTACATAATAAGTACCTTTATGAATATTCATGGAAAATACATTGTGCATCATCCACTCATGATGATAGTGGTGCATGTATTTCTTTACTAAGGATAAGTAAATAGGTATGGGTATATACATAGATTGTAGATAGTGAAATCTTTAAATATAAATCGACTATTTGTCTGCAGCAGTTTCATACTGTAAACAAATAATTTTCCAGACATCATGTCCTGCTTGTGGTTATTTATCTATACCATTTCCCTTTGTTAATTTACTTGTGAATGGTGAATGTGCAAAATCAATGAGATAAATGGCGTATGATAAAGGAATCTGAGTACTGACACTGACAAGGATTATCTTTGTCGTTAATCATAATTTCTTTTTTTTTGTCTTTGTCTGGATATTTGTTTCGTTTGAAATAATTACTTAATTGAATTTCCAATTACATAACAAGCTCAGGAAGAGGGAAATGAAAAAAAAACTAGGGAAATAGTTCCAAATGTGTATCATAATAAATGTTACATATATAGCTTATCACAGGTGCTGATTGTCACAGGAAATAACTTGAACCTTGTACTATACGTAAAATAGGAATATAAATTACCAGTCGTCACCGTGCTTATACATATTTTGCAGTGTAATTTTTCTGTGTCCACAGCTATATTACATATAGTTAAATTCCATATGAACGGACAATGTCTAGTAATGATTAATTGATGGTTTTATGATTACGCCTCTAAATTAGCCACAAGTAATGGAACATGGTAAAATGGTAATGATGATGACGAAAAATGTAATGATGCTACATCAATGAATATTCTTTTTTTGCATTCATCCCAAACGAATTCTTCTCCATGCTCTCCAATGTGTATCATTAGTTTATATACGATACTATGCGGCCATGAATACTCGAGTCGTCATTATGGCTGATGGAGCTTGAGTAGAAAAGTGCATTGTGACCCATTATTTTTTAAGATGCAACACCAGCAGTAGCAGTATAGCATCTCCATCTCCCTCAGTCTATTTGCGCATCCAAGACGAAAAAAATTGCATCAGCAACATTTTTATTTGTTTATATTACTAAATTTTCTTTCATGGAAATAGGAAAAACGATAAAATTTAATAGGAATGTAACAATTTGACTCAAAGAGGAACAAAACACTATCATTTATGTATAGTTTATTGGTCACACTGCAGACATGATTTTGTATATAAGTATGAGTGTACTTGTGACTCACTATGATGCCTGGAGAATACAAAGAAAAGCTATAAAACTAATACACAAGCTATACACGACTTTCCCCTCCATTGTACCTACCAAGAAAGGATTTTACACCAAAACTACTTGGCCCAATGACTTTATAATTTGAACACAATTACATTACATACATACGTTACGTACGTATACTCTGTATGTACACGAGTAGTTGATTACAACTGTAAACAAAGAGAGCAACATCGTACATTGTAAATGAAACAAGTTTTTTTTATTATCGTCTCTTTGACACCACCATTAAATTTCGTCCAAGAAACTTGTACCAAAATAACTGAAAGTCTCTCGTCGAACTTGTGTGTGTGTGAGTAATATGGCTATTAACCTAATGCAAGACACAATGGCACTGTGTGCATGTTACCCATGTGAAGCCACACATCGTAAGATACGAAAAATGACGATTAAAATAGCTTGAATATCAAATCAATAATAATAATTTCCTGGAATTAGACATACTAAGTAGTGTTGTCATATTCTCTTTGAAACTTTAATTGCATTTTCTTCTACACTAAATACAGATATTCAGATATCCGTATAACATTGTCAAAAAGTAGTACGTCCGGCCACGCCTTCCACACATTTCTCAAGCTTCTTCCAATTCTTCAATTCAAATGCATGAAATTTGATACTTACTCTCTCGAGAGTTGTAGATTTTAATTTTTTTTAAATTAATTCTCCCATCCACACAGTCTTGACTATACATCCATTCATTTTATTTATTATTAATTATTATCATTTTTTGCTAACAGAGCAGATAAAAATATAATAGCTTACATGGTGTACTAGCCACTTCGTCATTGGACATCTCTGTGTATAATTTATCCGTATAACATAACTCACATCTAAGCGATTTTCAATAGTTTATACATACCATTTTGATGCATTCATCTAATCTCATTGTAATGTAATGACGCCATCAATTTCCAATCATGGAAAAGTTACTGACTGAAATTCTCCGTAGTCGAAATGGCCAATGTTTATACATACACAATGACTCGAATCTCAAGCAATTATATATCGTATATGTAATGTAATTGTGTGTACGTTTTTACTAAAAACTTTTTACATAGGTATATATACACTCTTAAATTTCTAAAAAGTACACTCATCCAAACTCCATCTAATTTATCTATATTAGTACAAGTCTCTACTATATCAAGGATGCAATTTACTATTTTTGCTGACAAAATATTGTACATTATCAAACATATTAAGGCACACACACATACGATTCATGTGTATCAGCTTCATTATTTAGACTTCCAGACTCTCTACGTTTGCATTTTCATGTAATCGAGCCACACGACAATGTTCACGTATACAATATAACAATAAAACTTGACCGAATCAATTTCAGAAGAGACGCACTTAAGAAAATCTTCATTCCAAAATCCCGTTCATAAAATATTAAACGCACAAAGAGAATCTATCTAAACCTGATGACAGTGAATTCTGCAGCAGGTTTCCAATTTGCACATGTCATTTTTTTATAGCTCAAAAATTTGTCAAATATACTAATCATGATCATCCTGTCTAAAAAATTGTAGTAATAAAATTGACACAAATTAAATGCAAAGTACGCACGTTTTTTTTTTTTTTGAACTACTATATGTAATAAAAAAAACTACATGCATTATATTCATAGAAGTTGCGCTGGGCAGGTGTACAGAAATTTGTAGGATTCAAAAACCTTTCAATTCATGTATGTTCAAGAATGTATCTCCTAATTCTTATTCAATTCTTTGTTAAAAATCATATGTAAAATTGACATGGGAGAAATTTATATGTAGGACCATAAATATAGGGAGACAAAGACAAACCAGAACATTTTGTCGTCAAATCAAAAGAGGTATATAGAACGACACTGGACACTAAACAATGTTGGATGAAATTGAAATGGAAAGTATTTGATATATACATTACAATTTACAATGAGAAAAACAGCACAACAAAAGACCATGCAAATGTGCGTCCGCAGTCCGCACACACACACACACACGCGATGGCAATTCTTCTGTAAAAGCTATGGAACTCAAGCGTGGATAATACGTATAATATATATAGGGAAAAAAATATATTTAAAAGTTACTTGAAGAATTATAAACGGTTCAGGAACATAGAAACAGCCCACACATAGACATGCATAGACATTTAAAGCAGGACATGTACTTAAATCATCCACCAACAAATATCTGTATATATCCTACATGTAACTTGTCGGTGGAAAGGAAAAAGGTGAAAGGAAATGCGGAAGTTCTGGGTCATTTGACGAAGGCACGAGCCCAAAGAAAGTGTGGTATATTACATGTTGTCATCTTGTTTTTATTTATTTCCATATAAAATACATACGAGGAGAAAAAAAATGATGAGGATAGGGAAAATGTCCAGGTGATGCTTTCTGGAGCGAGACAATGCCGATTACGAGCCGGCGAGTACGGCACATTACCAATATGTTACGTTTCCAGTCCGTCCGTCCGTCATTAAAACTACATGTATCTTATGTACCAAGTACACAAACAAACAGAGAGTCTGTGTATATGTCTCAGTAATAGCCATCCTTTTTATACGCATCTCTTACCCCTCCACATCAATGTACGATAACAAATGCCCATGTACATGTCCACGTAGTATCTAAATATTCATTACAGTAGAAAGCGTGCCTGCACAGACCCACACACAGGAAAAAATTACGGATTATACTATATTGAGTACATGTCTGTGTATATAGATATAGGCAGCGAGTATTAGTATTAGCGGATTTTACATTACATTTCAATTTCAGGAAGCACAAAATTAAAATGAGCAAAGAAACAAGCTCATTGTTGATGTTTGATTGTTATAGCTGGAGGTATTTTTGATGCTACACACACACACACACACACACACTGTCAAC